>JASAND010008957.1:0-51282 GCA_030248195.1 Trissonchulus latispiculum | reverse complement strand
CGCGCATATCGCATTGTTCAGCTAGCGAGGTAATTTTGACTGCAAGATTAAAGTTGCTAGGTAAATTTCCATTAACTTTGTAATCTATAATACCATTCAAAAGTAAATCTTCGCGTTGCAAGGCTTGTAATTTTATCCAAGATTTAGGGTTAAGAGAAACATTAGAATTATCGCGTACGGCGTGGTGAAAAACCTCGCTAAACATGGCTGTAGCCGGGTCATTCCGTTTAGGACGGTTAATATCCGAAGATTGACGTTCGGATCGCGGTTCTACCGACCTCTCATATGCCTTGCTAGGATAGTCCAAGTCTAGGATTCTTGGTCTAACTGTCTTTTTAACCGTGGGCTCAGATTCTTCGGAATCCGAACTAGAAATTTTACCAGCACCTTTCAGTTTTGGCTGTTTCTCCGGCGAAGGTTGACCCTTCTCTTCGTCCGAACTACTAGAGCTAGAGGGTTGAGAGATTTTTGAAACTTTGGACCGGACAGTGGTTATACCCTTCTTAGCGCGTAATTTGTTAACTACTGAGACATTAGGGTCTCGAGCCCTCTGGGCTCCATTTCGAACAACCACGGAATTTATGCGAGCAACTAGCTCTTCACTTTCCTCCTGATAAACCTGAACGAATTTCCGATCATTCTCCTTTTCGTCTCCGAGTAGGCCTTTAACAATATCTGCAAAAAGTGGATTTCGTGACAGTCCATCAGCGTTTCGAAATTGGGGGTTATTCCTATGTTTGATTTCAAAGTCATACTCTGAAAAGGTCATCTGCCATCTGGCTAGGCGAGAATTTCGTGGGGGATGTTTCATTAACCATCTCAAAGCAGAATGATCGGTAAATAAAGTGAAAGGAGGACCTCCATATAGATAGTGACGAAAATGTTCAATACCAAATTTCATAGCTAAGCATTCCTTATCATGTGTGGAGTAATTTCGCTCATATTTCTTTAATGATCGGGCTGCGTAGGCGACAGGATGGTACTTACCATCGTCCTGTTCTTGGGACAAGACTGCTCCTAACCCGAGATCGGATGCATCGGTGTGCAAAATGAATGCCTTGGCTAAATCAGGATGTGCAAGCACGGGAGCTTCGACTAAACTTTTCTTAAGTAAATCAAAGGACTGTTGATGCGTGTTGTTCCAAACAAAACGGACCCCTTTCTTTTTTAGCGAGTAAAGTGGTGCAGCTAAATGCGCGAAACCCTTGATAAATTTAGCATAGTAGGCACACATACCCAAAAAACTTTCTACATCCTTAATGTTTTTAGGCACGGCCAAATCGTGAATGGCCTGAATTCGTTCCTTTAGCGGCTCAACTCCCTGTTCAGAGATTATATGACCGAGATATGTAACTGATTTCTTCAAAAAATGACATTTTCCGGGATTCATTTTCAGGTCCGCTGCACGCAATCGATCAAAAACCTCCTGCATAATTTCTAAGTGTTCCTCAAAAGTTTTAGAGAAGATCAGGATGTCATCGATATAGATGATGCACTTTTTCCATTGCAAATCCCCCAAAATTCTTTCCATGCAACGCTGAAAGTTTCCCGGTGCGCATTTCAGTCCAAAGGGTAAAACATTATATTCAAACTGACCATGAAAAGTGTTAAAGCTAGCCTTCGCTTTGGATTCCTCGTCTAGTTCAATTTGGTTAAAACCTTTGCTCAGATCGATAGTGGAAAAATATTTAGCTCCTTTCAAAGATGTCATTGTCATCTATGCGCGGGATAGGATAAACGTCCGGATCACTAATCTTATTAACTTTTCGGAAGTCTACGCAGAGTCGCAATTTACCCCCGGGTTTAGGAACATAAATCATGGGTGAACTCCAAGGGCTAGTTGAACGCCTGATTAACCCATACTTTAGCATCTCAGTAAGTTCCTCCAATAACGGTTGTCTCAAATGTACGGGTAGCCTGTAAGGAGTTGCATAGATAGGTTTTGACTCACCAGTGTTAATATGTGCTTTAAAAATGGTGCATTTTCCGATATCAAACGGATGCTGAGAAAAACAAGCTTTATTCATGTTTAGAAGTCCTAAAAATTGTCCAATTTCATTCTCGCTCATATTTTCCTTGTCGAAAGAAATTTCGCGCATGGCCTCTGGGAGATCATTCAATTTACACGGACGATTGAGTTTACAGATGTTAATGTTGAAATTTTGGTTTCCATTGGTGCCCCGAGCGTAATTAGACTTGAATGAGCTTCTGAGACAGACTGTCTCACCATGTTCATTGACAAGTGGCTTATACTCACGCATAATTTGACCTCTCCTAAGTTCATTTTGAGGTGTAACATTTCCCAGTGTAGAATTTTCGTAAACGGTCAGCGGCTGACCTGTTTTATTTTTCATTAAAACTGGAATTAGCCTTTGTCTCAAATTGACCATAGCAGGCATAACTTGAATAGAAGAGTCGTTGCTCTCAAATTTCAATTCAGAAGGTTCAAAAAATTCATCATATTTTAATTTGTCCATACTTTCGACTAAAGCAGGTACAGTAACTTCAGAGGAAGCGGGGATTGTAACTTTCCTAATTGCTGACACTCTATAGGCAGTCTGCGTAACGGGCGTGTGATGAATCAATTTGGCAATCATGGGGGGTCTCTCAGGCTTCGACAATCTTAATTCACCCTGCACAAAACTTAAGGTCAAATCCCCTCCATGTTCATGCAGAAAATCAGTTCCAATTAAACAATCTTCTGCTAAACCTTTTGGTACCAGAAAGGTGTGTTCAACAGTAATCCCAGGTGTATCATAAAATTCAACTGGAACTTTGACGGCTCCCCGAAATTTTAAAGCCTGTCCGTTTACACCCTCAGCACGTAAAGGTCTATCCATAGGTAGAATTCTCAACTTTAAGTGCCTAACCAAACTTTCATTCATTAAGCTCAAATTTGCGCCGGTATCCAATAAAGTTTGCACAAGTTGCCCATTTAGATTTACGTAAATCATAGGCAACGGCCTAGGCGGCAGGGAGACGACTTCCTCCGTCAGGTGACAAGTACAGCATTCACGTTTGGTCATGCCTATCTGTAAAGTTCTGTTCGTTTTCTGTTCAGCCGGTATAGTAAGAGGCAAGGTCACACGGGTACCATCAAGCGCTGGCCAAGTTATCGTGTGCTGCCCTAGATCTAAGGAAATTTCTCCTGGAAAGGTTACCATGAAATCAGATCCTAGGATACAATTTGTTGTAAGTTTTTCAATCACTAAAAATTTCCAGTTATTAACAGGTAAACGCCTTTCAGCTCCACGAAAAAGAATCGGTATTTTAACATATCCCAAAATTTGACATTTTCCACCGTTAGCAGTGCGAAGTGAGCCTAAGGTTTCTACAGGCGTAGTGGTTAAGTCCAGTTTTTCGACTAAACTTTGCGAGACGACAGATACTAACGAGCCAGTGTCAAAAAGTGCATCCACTGGTCTACCTACCAAAAGTAAACTGATCATCAACGGTATAGTTCGTACCATCAAGACAGAATGTGCATTTACAGTTCTTCCGGAGTTTCTAATTCCTGAGCGAGTCTGTGGTCCTGATCCGTCAGATTCAGGACTAATTGGCCTAACATGTCGCTTAAAAGGGCTCGTGGCGGCGTCAGCCTGTGTATGACCAGGTGACCCACTATTATCTTCCTCAGAACCCTCAAAAGTTACCTGTCGTGAAAAGCGCACAATTCTTTCTCCTTTTCCTTTTGCATTTCCGAAATCTAAATCAATTAGCGGTGACGGTTGACTTTCCTGACTATCATCAGTCATAGGCCGAGAACTCAGGTCCAGGTGGTCATGCCCGTAGTCGGACATTGATGAGGCATAGGAGGTGTCTCGGGACATAGGCTTATAGTGTGCCATCACGTGGCAACGGTTGGCCATTGATCTACGATTTCCTTCTGCGAACGAAGTTTCTAAATTTTCTCGTGGCCGGTACGGCATAGGATCACTCTTAACCGATAGGTTTCCCAATTCTAGGGGAGGTTCCTCTTCATCATCGCTAAACAGAGATGCCTGTAACTTTTGGCTTTCCACCGGGGCTGAGATAGTTGGTCGGTCAGGCCGCGGCGGGGGACCTCGTCGATTACGTATTCTGGCCCTAAACTTCCTGCCACAGGGTGTAATCCACCAAACTATAAAACACCCGACTAAGACAATTACAATCACTATTACTAAACCATGCTTAAGCTCTAAGGGTATTAACGGTAGATGCACATAATTCTTCACCTGACTTTGGATCAAGTTTTTGGCTTGCTCGTTTTCATAAGCAGCGGTAGAAAGTTCGGTGAAGTGCAACGGGATCCGTCCCAACGGGGCGGGAACAATAATTTCTTGTAAATCCGACATGGTTATGGTAGTTTTGGCAACACCTAAGGTGCTGGTTAAAATCGTATTCCCTATGATTAAATGTAGATAGCGTCCGTGCTCAAACCAAAGTGTTCCAGTTGCAGGGACTGGCACTCTCTCACCTTCTGCGACGTGATTCAGTGAGGGAGAACGAGCGACAATGACCTCAGTATAATTTGTCCTAATTAAAACTCCTGCTGGTGTGGTGCGGTAGATAGTGGAATTATCTAAAACTTTGACTTGGATATATTCTCGACAGTGTTCAAACTCTTTCCCCATATGTTCAATAGGATGACTAATTAAGATTTGTAGACATTTTGCTTTTAAGCTAGTTACAATCGCATTAGGCGGGCAAAACCATAATCCAGGCGCGGTTTTACACTCTGAAACATCAATTTCGCGAACTTCACCCGTGTCTAGACGCTGCGCATACTCAGGTAAAGGCGCCAAAGCTGTAATTCCATTTTCTCGAGAGTTGTAACCAACATTATGAATGGCGTAAAGTGGTCGTACCTCCTGTTCCAAGGGAACGGGAATTTCAAGCATGAATCCGAAACGTAGGGTGTTGAAGTCAATTTTGATCGGATAAACTTTTCCAAATTGATAAATCAAACTTGGCTCTTGGCTGAGCAAGGAATTCCGTAATGACGGGTGAGTTCGAATAATTCCTTTCAACGTTTGCAAATTTATCAAATTCGGATTAATTTCTGAATGCAATCCAGCTCTCATAACAGAATTTAAACCATCCCTTAAGGAGGAAGTAAAAATGTGCGCCAAAAGTTGCATATAAATTTGTCGCATATAGGAAAAGTTTGAACAGCGAGCCCTAATAATCAGCGTAGTCAAATCCTGCACAGTATGATGTAAAAAGGCATAAACCTGCTCATTAGCATGAACTATTCTCTTAATTGAGTCAGTAATCTTAAGTTGATCCTCTCGCAAAACGTTAAATCCATGTTCAACAGCGGAGACTCGATTATCTAACTGTCCCATATGATAAGTGTTAGCCAGGCTATTCGCTAAACCTCCTAATCCCAGAGCCCCAGCCAACAGGAACTCGATAAAACGTTTTGGTCGGCTATGCTGTTGCTCAGGTGTAGGGTATGACGTACAAACTCCAGGCGTAGATCGGCACAAACTAGATAGAAGTTTCGAGTAAAAATGCGTATTCAGTACTCCTGAATATAATTTTCGATATTCTAATTTAATGGCATCCACTTCGCGCTCTAAGTAATCAAACTGCGGGCAACTTTGATTAATCATACGAACGCAGTATTGGTCAGTCTTCGTTTTTCCAGTAGTTAAATCGATACAGTCCTCCTCATTAGCCCATTCGGGGGGCTTCCATTGAGGAGACATCGGCGGCACCGCCAATTGTACTATCAGAGCTAGATATTCGGTTTTCTGAGAGATGACCCCTATCCCAGCGGGACTCAAAACTGCTCCCCAACGGGGTAAGACCAGTGTTCCAATTTTAGCAATCTCGTCCGCTAGGAATCGCGAGGAATCGGTGTCAGCCTGCGTCTGTGCGTTGGCTTTCGACACTAAAAAGGCCAGCAAAACCCAAGCAGCGGGTAAGGCGGCCTTTCTCAAGCTTCGAACTAACACAGTCATGACCCACAGTAGGCACACGACTACCGAGGAAAATTGGCCTAGGCTAGACTTATCTTCCTCACTACCCTGAACCTCGACGTTATTTTTGGTTGACTCAAGGCTACACTGAACAGCAACAGTGTTGGTATCCACAATGGGCTCATGAACTCTGCGGACCCGCCTGGCACTAGGCATACGGGTAGAATTACGAGGAACAGGCACAAAGAGTTCCTCCTCAGTTGAGGTAAACGAGCTAGCACTAGGTGGCCTAACCACAGGTCGCTCATACGGGCCATACGGTTCAGGTGCGCGACAAGTACAGATCAAGGGCTGTCGGCACATCAAAACTTTATGTTGGAAGTGCGGTGAGACCAGACAACGCTTAGCATGCATCAAACAATTTCGGGAAATGTTTCGTGCTGAGCGGACTGAATATTGCCCGGACGAATCAGACCTAGAATCTCCTCTGCGGCGGGGAGAATAATATTGCTCACCTTCATAGCGATCATTCTGATAGTCACTATGTATTGATCCGGAGGCGCTCGAATAACGCCCAGATGGATATCCGCCCTCAAGACGTCGATCTCCCTCCTGTGTCTTGGAACAAGACACTGCAAACTTAGGCCCATATTCCCCTTCATTTCAGGGGGAAAATCTCTACCCCGATCCCTGCGATCATAATTTTGATTTCCATGGTACTGTTCCCTTCTGAGACCACGATCATCTAGGCGATCGCCCTGGTAATTCCTATTACTTTGTTGGTAACGGTCTTGTCGACCATTCTGGTCAAAATTTCCTTCTCGTCGGCCTTGGTAGTTCTGATTACCCCTAAAATTCCTATTTACATCCGGCCTTCTCTGAAAATTTCTGTCCGAACCCTGATTATTGGGCCGGTAAGCGCCTCCACCAGGTTGGCGACATTCCCTGCGAACATGCCCTGGTCTGTTACAGTTGAAACAGGTGGTGCCTGGAGGCAGGTCACGCCCTTTCCCGTTTCTGCTAGAATTTCCGCTCTGTTTAGAGTAAATTTCAAATTTCTCAAACTTTGCCTTCAGTTCTTTAACAGCTTTCTCGGCTTCTGCAATGGCTGCAGGCGTGTCCTGTCTACTTCTGAAGTTTGGCTCGATAAAAGATGGATAGGCTTCACCGGGATATTCACCCTCGGCCTGCAATGCTTTCTCAACCGCGCGCTCCATTGTCTTGCAGCCTGGAGGCACACGAGCTTTCAAATCACCTCTTAGTCCGAATAAAAATAGACGTAACTTCAGCACCTCAATCTGACTTTCTGAAAAACCGTCTTTTTCGGTGAAGCTCAGTCGCGCATACCTATTGAGCCTCATAAGGTAGTCCATCACTGGCTCTCCCTTCTCTTGTTTCACTTGAAACATAAGAGATGACGCATGCAGCGCCGTGTGGGGAGGAATCATAACTTTTTTAGCAGCTTCGACCATTTCAGCCCATGTTCCGCGACAAGCTTTCGGTACTGACCGGAATTGTTCTAATGCTCTACCTTCGAGCGAACTTGAAAAAGTTAAAATTTTCTGCCCTTCTTCAAAGTCCATGACCTGGCAAAAACGGTCATATTTTTCGAGATGTTCCTCGAAGGACTCTGAGGGTGACCCATGGTAAATGGGGACTGAACTGTAAGCGGTGGCGACTCCTTGCGCCCTAATAGCTGAATTGAAATCAGAAAGCGTGTCTGTCAATTTTTGTAAAACTTGTGTCTCAACACTAGGGGGGATGATTCTGATTTCCCCGGGGCCCTGGCTGCGCAGGCGGCCCTAACTCAGCTGTATCGTTCGGCATTTTGTTCGAAACCCGTGGCAAAATTATATTCAGTAGACTTAGCTCGAAAGTGAAAGTTTAACTCAGTCAAAGAAAGTTACTTCTCTAAAAATGGTCTGTAAGCAAGAGAAAAGGATTCTGCAGTCGTCAAAAAGAAGAGTTGTTCCATGAAAGTTCGTGAAAAGACTCAGTCTAGCAAAATTTATAGCTAGTCTTACGTATAACTAAATTTATGAAAGTTAAGGCCTGCGCACTGTAAATTAAATAACAAAATAATGAAAGTTAATACAGTAATACGACGATACAAGAATTATAACCCAGGGGCAAGTTGAAAGATTCTAGAAAGAATTGTATTTGGGTCGTGAGATTTTTCCGAGGAAAGGAGTAATCAGATTTTCAAACTGTTAAGACAAGATTTTTTTAGAGCTCTATTTGAAAATTGATACCCACTTTTTTCCTCGCCTGAGGGAGCTCCACATGTAATAAAATAGGGCTTCAGGGGGTTAGTTTTAGACAGATTAGCACTGGATTCAAGTTCTTTTGAGTTTTACAGGGGTCCAAGTGTCCAGCCCACAAGGTAGCCCTATTATTACAGAGATATCTAGCTAAAATCAATGATCGGATAATACTCTGTGGCCGCAGCCTCTTCTTCAGGTTTCAGTCAGTTGTGACTTAGACACTCGTTTATATCAACCAGGAAGATAACTACCTGAATAACTATTTAGATCATCAGTTAGAAATCGTTAATACTCGAATAGCTCGCTAAAGTCAACTACAATGCAACTCCGCTCATCCACCTAATTGCCAGCTAAAGTAGTTAATCAGCAAATCCCTATGGGAGACCAGGCTATAAATTTTGGATTCTATTAAAACAAGGTTCGTCAAAGGCACAATATTAGACACTGTAATCATACATAACAGCACGGACAGAGTACAAGATTACAAGGATATGTGACAGAGGGAATAGACTCAGAATAGGTAGAGTAAAAACAAAGTTTACAGTTAGAAATGGCAGAACCGAAGAGATACACGTTTCAGAATGGCTCACTTTTGTACCCACGATTTCACATAAAATCACCCACCTTTAACAAACAACTTGTATAATTGTTGAATCAAACAATATGATTTAGGCGCACTCACAAAGTGATCCGCTTACGCTCTTACCAGCGACTCCGATGAATATCCGCTTGTGAATTGGGTGGCGAAAACAGTTAATCGGTAGAATAATTTAATAAGACTCAAGGGCTAGCAGTGACTGATAGGATTCTCAACATAAACAACAACTCTCCGCTTCCAAGGCTTAATAGGCCGCAAACAACTCAGACCAGACGATAGAAGTTAGCGATAATATGACTGCTCCAGACCAAATCAGAAAACACAACTTGATAGTACCGAGTCCGCCCCAAGACTGAAGACTTGGGCAAAAACAAGACAGAGACTGGGTCACTCACCCAGCTTATTGCTCTTTGTCCTGACTGAAACTGTCAGTCAGGATTTTGCGGTGCCTGTTGGAAGTCTTTTTCTGAGCGGCCATAATTTTCCGATTAGAAAGGGAGAAGATTTTTATCGTTTCTAAATTGCTTTCTAAGAGGCTTACCTGGGGACGAAAAACTCCCCAGGTAAGTAGTTTGTCAAATATATTCGTCGACCACTTTCAGATAAATCAGTTACCGACCCCAGCAATTGACACAAACAGGAAATTTCCATGCACACCCACAGTCACAAACAGGGGGCTAGAGTCGTCATGTTAACCACAATTAAAATTAGTTAACCACAATAACCACAATTAAAAGGTACAATTAGTTAACATTATTAGCTGTCGGATTAGGTTAACCACAATTAAACAATTAAGCAAACAAACAAACAAACAAACAAACAAACAACAACCAAACAAAAGTGTTACATCTTTCATTTTGCCAATTCTGTACGCTTTCATAATTCTGTACGCTTTCATTTCAATTTCAAACAACCTTTCTTTTCCATATTCAAGATTCGTAGGCTCTGGACAGTAGGGGCAATACAAAGATTAGAGTGGCCCCAAAATATACAGACAAAAACAGCCAAAACGTAGGCTACCCATCACATTAACACAAGACAGTCGACTGGGTGGGGAGCTAGCTACAAAATTTTGAAACTGTAAATGCACGTTAGCTGGATCATTCATATTTTGATCGTTAATTTGAATGCCAAGAGCCCTCAATTCCCGATTGCCAATATTGGCCATGAACAAACACAAAATTTCTAGTCATTACTCCATTTATACCTGATTTGTGGGAGTCATATTGCAAGTTTCTTTAAATCTTCTTTGGGCTTCTGTTGGACTGGGGAAAAGACTTGACAAAGTGGTAGATCTCCAAAAGCTGCATAAGGAAAGGAGAAAAGAAAGAATCCAGGAACAGTTCAAACACCAGAAATGGGTAGGCCCAGGCCCAGGAAAGGCCGATGCACCAAACTGCAGCAATCCAGTGGGAAGTGGATGGCCTTCGGATTAAATACCACTCATAACATAGGCTTTAATTCAGCAGCAATGTTCCAAAGCTAACTTGCACGCAAAGCACGTATTGATTTTAATATGAACTAATCAAACTGCCTCTTTCAGTACCGGTACAGAACTCATTACTTTTTAAATCCTTTTTAAATAAAACATAATATGACTTATGACTTGTAAAGACGCTACACCCTGTATGCAAGTTTTCGGCAAAATATTTTAAAAAATTTTTAGTTCCCCTTGGTCTCCCTTACGCGTTACCTAACTAAAATTTTAAATTTTTTAAGGTTTTTTAAAATTTTTTGAATTTTTGAATTCATCAGCCTGCAGTATGCACCCACACCAAATTTCAAACTTCTTGGTCAAAAATTCAAAAGTTAGGGCTGGTGGTGAAGCCAAGAGATCCTATCAGAGTTTTTTTTTTGTTCCAAAAAGTGTTCTTTGGAACACATTTTTTCCAGAAAGAACAAAAATTTTTAAAAAAGAACAATAAAGGAACAGAGAAAAAAGCAAAATTAGAAGTTGAAAAAGAACACAAAATTAATATTTTCCTTAGCCGAAAACGCAAAATTTCAAAAAATTTCTTCAACTTCTGGGGGGCTTCGCCCCCCAGACCCCCCAGTTTAGTCATGTCTGCCTGCACCAGTAGTTTACAATTATGTTCTTGCTTCAAACTGTAACGCTTCATGGCATTAGGTCTATTGTGCCTGTCTCCTTCGACTTGCTATATACTGCAAACAAAGACAGGCACAGGTGCATATATACACAAATGTTAGCAGCAGGCGAGTTGATATTCCTCAGAGAGTTCTTGTGTGAGATAAATTGAAGATTTGTAGCCAATTTTATGTTCTCCCGTTTTCAAAAAAGAATAGAGACAAAAGCAAGATCTTTAAATTTTAAAATTGCGTTTCTTTAATTTCTCCAAATTTTATATAGTTTGATCGCATGAAGCCAAGAAGGTTTTTATAAAATTTGTTTATTCGTGAAGTGTGAGCGTTCATATATATACACGTACTTAATTATGATAAATTGTTGTATGTAGTAAGCCGTTCAAACTTTTAAATTATTTAACTTTAAATTTTTATTACATTTTTCCATTTTTTACGAAATTTTTGGAAAAAAGAACAATTTCACTTAAAAAAGAACAAAATTTTTTAAAAAAGAACAATTTTGGAACATGTCCGGTTTTCAAAAAAAACCCTGGATCCTATATATATAATTTACTCTTGCTATTACATAGCGTTGGCAGCATGGCATAGCATCGCATAGCACAGCATATGTACTTTCAATTTAAAGTCGATTTATACAGAGATGACTTAACAAACGCCTTAAACGTACATTCGGCTGTTCTGCTTTTTTTGTTTGTGCTTTCTGTTTTTTTCACTTAGTGCCACACCCCTGTCGCTTTCGCTTGTAGGGGTAGTGCCAGACCCAATTTTGTCTAAGTGGTGGTAGTGGGGCCTAGGTCTGGCACTGAATAAGTGCAGCATGCAATTATCCGAGGCGTCATCAAGTGTACTGCCGGAGCAGAAGTGACCACGCTGCTTTCACCGCATCGTGTTCACCCGTTGGCTCCATCCCATGGGGGTTTCCCCCCAAAGGCGGCCAACTCCTTGCAAATCTCGGACAATACAATTAGAAATTATATCCTGGGGGGATAAGAGGCGATATGGTATATATAAACCATGTCTATCTTATGAACTGTTGCCGGCTGGCCACAGAAAACTTTGAATAACAATTTCGAAGTAATTTTGAGAATTTAGTCAGGTGTTATTTTGTTTCCTGGGTGACTTGTGCAGCTGTAGCCATATCAGCTTCTGCTGACCAGCTGTGTGCTAAAAATTAAGTTAAGCTGGTTAATGCAGTATACACTTCATATTAGCTGAAGTCTCTGCTGAACCAGCAATAATGAATAATTCAGCCAAATTAATTGTGCAATTTTATTTGAATATTTTATGCACAATAGACATAGAGGGACCTTTTTCACCCTCCATGCCTATTGCTTTGAAATGATACAAAAAATTATTGAAATTTAGAATATAATATTTAATATGTAACATTAAAAAATAAATAAAAAATATAAATAAATAAATAAATCTTAGCTTTGGTAGAATTGGCAGCGGCAGGATTGATTTCCCAGAGGAGTTGACAGCACATTCAGTACCATAAATTTCCAGATGAGTTGGCACAGGAGCCTGCTAATTGCAGACTCCCCATTGTGCGATTTAGTTGATTTGTTCAGGGAAAGTGCGGAGGTCGATTTAGCCATCTACTGTCTTTTTGCCTGAATCAAACGAAACTGAACAAATGACTCAAGTTTACGGATTTCATTGCCCTGCAATTTGCCGTTCTGCAATTACTGTTTTAATTCCTCATCAAACGCCGAAACCCGGGCCGTACCGGCATCGTGAGATTAGTGCACATGTTGAAAATAAATAGATTAAATTAATTGAAGATATAAGCAAAATATACCCCGGCTGACGAACCCACCCGGTTCCGTCGCGACAACGCCAGTCCCTGGAGACTTAAGAAACATTTTAAAAATTCTAATTTGATGGAAAATAAGCTTTAATCTTAACTCAAATCAGTAGTCGTATGCCCCAGTTGTCCTAAGGTTATAAAGTTAAAATTTAACAAAAAATTCTAAACTTATCTTAAAGGCCTGCCACTTCCGGTGCGTGTAGGATCAGATCTCATTATCCTTTCTGTTGTTCGGCCTGCATCTCTTACATACAACTGTTTATTAACCCTTTCATGCCGGGAAGGGCCATATGGCCCAAGTGGTGATTTTCGTCATTTTATTTTTGGGACAGGGTCCAGTTGCCGGTAGGCAGTCTGGAAACTTGCTCCTTTTTTCTTCAACGCGTCCACCCTATTTTCTGAAAATATTTCCACACCTGCTTGAAAAATAGAGTTTCTATAGCATTCCGCCGGCAATGAAAATTTTGATGATTTCAAGCCATGTTCGAGCACTGCATTCAAACGAATCCAAAGCCGGCGGTAGTTCGTCAGCGGAAAAGCCGTTTCATCAGGTGATAGGGGAGATTCTGCGCATTAAAATAGCGCATAGTTTATTCTGCCTGAGAATCAACTCTTGCTCCTAGAAATCAATTACTTAATTTTCTGCAATGGAACTTTATCAAAAATTCGCACTTTTGCAGACTTTGACGGCTTCTAACTTTTTCTGGGTGCATCGGGGACCCTTCAATGCTTATATACGAAATGTAGAGCAATCAATTCTCTGTCGATTGGTGGCAGTCCCATCTCTCTACGTGCTCCCAGTAAAAAATGGCAGCCAAAAGTGTGAAATCGGTCATTTTCAGCCGTTAGTCCGGAGGAAATTCGGGCATCAAAGGGTTATACAACAGTGTTGGAAATTCAAATTTTCGACTTACAACATCCTTCTGCTGCATTTTCATTGCGTTTTTTTGGCCTAAATTCACGATTCCTAACCGGTTTTGACCATATTTTAAAAAGTCGCCAAACTCAATAACCCTTTCATGCCGGGAAGGGCCATATGGCCCAAGTGGTGATTTTCGTCATTTTATTTTTGGGACAGGGTCCAGTTGCCGGTTGGCAGTCTGGAAACTTGCTCCTTTTTTCTTCAACGCGTCCACCCTATTTTCTGAAAATATTTCCACACCTGCTTGAAAAATAGAGTTTCTATAGCATTCCGCCGGCAATGAAAATTTTGATGATTTCAAGCCATGTTCGAGCACTGCATTCAAACGAATCCAAAGCCGGCGGTAGTTCGTCAGCGGAAAAGCCGTTTCATCAGGTGATAGGGGAGATTCTGCGCATTAAAATAGCGCATAGTTTATTCTGCCTGAGAATCAACTCTTGCTCCTAGAAATCAATTACTTAATTTTCTGCAATGGAACTTTATCAAAAATTCGCACTTTTGCAGACTTTGACGGCTTCTAACTTTTTCTGGGTGCATCGGGGACCCTTCAATGCTTACATACGAAATGTAGAGCAATCAATTCTCTGTCGATTGGTGGCAGTCCCATCTCTCTACGTGCTCCCAGTAAAAAATGGCAGCCAAAAGTGTGAAATCGGTCATTTTCAGCCGTTAGTCCGGAGGAAATTCAGGCATCAAAGGGTTAAGTATACTCTTGTTGTTATGGTTTTTTATTCAATTATGGTGACGTTGTTTATTTTAGTCTTATCATTTTTCCGGATGGAAAACATAATCTGCATTTAAGATACCCTGAAGACTTCAATGAAAAAGTAAACCAATTTTTAGAAGAAGAACTATCGAAACTATGATACTGTGAGATATGTAAATAGTTGATACTGCTGACCATTGACCAAGATTGTTGTCTGTCTGTATGCACATCATCTGTCTATAGTAAACCAAACAAGTAGCCGGTTGCAGTTGATTAGACCCTTGGGAGAACCCCAACAGTGTTTGTATACATTTTCAGAATTATTTGATTTAAAAAATAAAGAATTGCTATTATCATTCAAAATATCTGAACATCTACAGTACAAAACTAACTGCAATTTCAACTTCTCGTCGTGGCACAACGAAAATAGCGTTTGCGTTTCCCTTTAAGATTACTTTCAGCAAAACTGAGTCTAGTTATTTCGCTTAATTGAAGACCATAAAATTTTGCATAGATATAAATATATAGCCTGGACCTGGCCCAATCGTTTATTCTGCTCTTGTTTGTTCGTACCAACGAGGAGGTTCACTTTAGTTTACTTGCCCCCGTCCTCTCTCTTGTGCTTATTAATGTTAGTCGTCGTTAAATTTTGGACTTTGGACCTGCCCGGTCGCTGTAATTACATACTTATCTTCCAACAAATCATACTCACCAAGTCTTGGTTTGCCGCCTCGGACTGCTGGAAGAGGCATGGCATTGTTGTGGTGATGATAGTGTGAAGTACTATATGTGTACCTCTAGAATAAACTAATGTCGGACTTCAGTAAAGATTGCAAGTAGGTGCTCAGTGTGTGATGTCTAGTCCTAGCCAGTTGAGAGAAGATGCGAGAGTATCGTAAATTAGCGAGTAAATTGAGATAGAACTACTTGCGGACCCTAAGCGACCGTCCCTAAACTGATAGACTAAAATACCGCTAGACTTTACTGTACCAGACATAAACTACTCACTCCAACTTTGAAATAGACATACAGGATTGATACAAAATACAAAGGAGCACAATAAGCGGGAATAAAGCACACGAGGGAGGGCGTTACCCACTCCCAAAACCTAAACCTAGCCCAACAACTCCTACCCAATAATAGATCAACCACCCCCAGCCTTGTTGACACACCAACTACAACTGAACTCAGCCTGCACTTTCTCTCTTATATATAGTTTGTGCTACTGGCGTAGCTAGCCCAGAAAGAAATCACTTTTATCATTCATGAATAAGACAATTGTCGAAATAGTTCAAAGTTGTATAATTTCATCAAATAGAATATACTTTACGTCACACGTATGAAGATAGCACAACATATAATTTTCAGTGCTGCGCCGCTGCGCAGCTAGCTATCAGTGCCCTAATGGGTAACATCCCACAAAATACCCCCTCTTTTCCGCCGCCGGCCCCCCGCGCGGCGATCAATGCGGGTGCCACAAAATGTTAGACAATGGTAAAACTAGATTACATTAGTTTTGGACGTCCAAGTAGTAGTTTTAGAGATAAAACGCGAATTAGACCTAGCTAAGGCTAAAAGTGGAGCCAAACGATCCCCACTGCCTGCGAACTACGCGGCTCACAGACGAGTCCGGACTGACACTTCGGACTGACACTGGGTAAAACTGTGTCGGCTGTGACCGAAACTAAACACAAAACCAACTTAGACAGACGAAACGAACATACGAAACAAACGACTAAGCGAAACAAACTATTGACTACTTTTGAGAAACACAGACAACTAGGTAAATTTCGAAAACAGTACAATAAACACCCGTATGGACCCCCACGCGCAAGGCCGAACAGACAGAAAAGACAGGATACAACGGGGACACTGCCCACTAGGGTACCCGTCCCAACAATCACAACCTCATACTTAAAATCCAAGCAAAACCCACGCGGAAGAAACCCAAATAGAATTCTATAGAGAAATAACAAATATAAGCACTTACTAGCGGTTTATTATACGTAACAAGTAGTAGAAAAGGTAGAAAAACCAAAATAAGGCAGGTACGTTAAGGCAGCGTTATACATGGCAAAGCATGGCTAACACGTAAAAATTAGCTACCAAAGAAAAACTATCAAAACAACTGAGGGGGCGCCCTATCAAAGAAACAAAACCAGAGGAGAAATTAAAAAGGTCCCCTCCCCATACAACAACAAAAGATAACCCCCCACTTATAATATATATGAAAGTACAAAAAAATGATATGAAAATTCACAACAAAACACATCAATGGGAGAAGCCAAGCGTCCTAGGCGTGCACCGAAGAGACCACGATTTCATAATGGGAGCATCAGGACAGTTCTAGCAGACGCCGGGAACAGACCCGACAAGAAGAAAAGTCCGGATAGAGGGACTCGGACCCGACAGAAAGGTCAGGCCAGACAGTACAATCGGCCGAAAACGGCCGCACCGGAAAGCCGACTCAAGAACGGCCAGACGCAGGATGGAAAATTGGCCAAACCAGCAAAGGCCATAGAAAAGTGACCGGGGGATAACCGAGACTCAGCAAACAGTCAGAAAGGACCCCAAAGAAATACACAGGCCATGAGTAGTGGCCCAGGCCAAGGATGGTGAAACCAGGTCCCAACAGAAAAGGCATAAGACCGGATATCGGTCCAGAGTACAGTGGAGGCAAGTAGAGCCACCTCCATAACCAGTCAAACCCAGTCCAGATGTTGACCACAACAAAAGCAGTTCGCCGTCTGAGATACCGGCCATTACAATCTGGGTGAGAGTCCAGATAATGCAGAACAATGACAACATGGTCCAGCTCCCGTTCAGCATCCGTCGTGGGGCACGCCTGGCGCAAAATGGGGGTTTGGGGACCGGTTACAACAGGAACACCGTCACCTAAACACAAACAAAAATTAAAGTAGTAAGCATAAAGCACAGTAATTAAAGGCTCAAACAAAATGCCATGGAATAAAATGCAAAAACAAACAGAATACATCACAAAGCCCCTCAACTGTAGCATGGTCGCAGCGGTGTGAGTGCCCCAAAGATGACCCAGTTTTAGGTAACAACCTTCGGAAACCCACACCACGGCGAAGACTCGAAAACTGTTAGATACTAGTCAAATGTAAGTAGATAGGAAACAGGAGTCTGGAGGAGACGGTTCACTCCGTGTCCCAGTCTTAGGTCAACAAAGCGACTCGCCCACCCCAGAACACCTTCAGCCGTAAGTAAGTAAGTAGAAACACGTAAAATAGTAGATGTGCCCGAGCGAACGAAAAACTAGAGGAAAATTCAACAGAACAGAAGAAGAAATTTCCAAAGTAAAATTTAATCGAAGAAAGAGGCCCCTAAGGTCAGCGTGGAAAGATTGAATTATCACGAAAATATAAACAAAATTTTTTTAGGATCAGCTCGGGCACTAAAGAAATTTTCAGAAAATTTTCCATATACACGGGGCTGCAGAACAACAACAACGCACAACAACGCCCCCTACACATTTTCGGCCTCAATCGCCCTGATCTCCTGTACCCGGTGGTCCGCTCGCATTGCCGTGACCAAATCTGGCAAATCGGAGAACAGTTCACTCCGTAAGACCATGTGGAGCTTGCTCATCTAATTTTGGTGGGTCGGATTTAAACACGTCAAACGCGTATAATCCTGTGGCCCCATGTGGCTAAGCATAGCCCTTGTCTTGCCGACTCCCCAATACTCGTTTTGAGAGGCCTCGACAATGAGTCGGCCCCCCATCGCCGCTAGCCACTTGCGATACGATGGACAAACCTGGGCCTTCTCTCGGATGACATCAAGCATAACAAATACCCGAACGTAGATTTTAGGATGTTCCCAAAAGCGGCGAAACGGAACTGACTGATGGAACCAGCCCCTTGTATAATGCTTCGACCCCTGCATGGCTTAAAACGGGCAACCCCGCGAAGCCAGATATCGAGCCGACTCAGGCAAACAGAACCAGTAATCGGTCTTACGATGATGGTAACCGCCCTCCGAAAAGCGGTGTTCGTAGCCATAGATCTTCAAATACGGACGGTAACCCTGCTCACCCGTGTCCGGAATGCGGTGCATGTTAGAAGCCACCATGTGTTCACCAAAAAATGGGACCACCCCACCGCAATCATCAACCCACCATCAACCTGGTCACGTTGCATGGCTTCGTGGGCAAGCGACTTTTCTATAACCACCTTAACCTTCTTTTCTAGATTTTTTGATTTCTTAGTCCAAGTCTCTACCATTTGACGCAGAGGCAGAAATCCAAACCTTGTTGTCCCGT
This sequence comes from Trissonchulus latispiculum, assembly GCA_030248195.1. Lineage (NCBI taxonomy): Eukaryota > Metazoa > Nematoda > Enoplea > Enoplida > Ironidae > Trissonchulus > Trissonchulus latispiculum. The sequence continues at coordinate 32,688 of JASAND010008957.1, read as the reverse complement.
TTCCACAACAGCTGAAATATCCAGAGGTCGTAGTAGGTCCAGATATCATATAGCCCGAACTTACTGATGGTAATCCCGAACTTGTTGCAAGAAGGCCCGAACTTGTTGGGGGGTGGTCCCGAACTTATCGGAGCGAACCCCGAACTTATCGCGACAGAGACCGAACTTATCGGAGCAGACCCCGAACTTGTCGGGACAGAGCCCGAACTTATCGGGACAAAGCCCGAACTTATCGGGACAGAGCCCGAACTTGTCGGGACAGAGCCCGAACTTGTCGGGACAGAGCCCGAACTTATCGGGACAGAGCCCAAACTTGTCGGGACAGAGCCCGAACTTGTCGGGACAGAGCCCGAACTTATCGGAGCAGGCAAAACTGGAGAACTCACAGATCCGAAAAGTTCCGAGGGCTCCTCCAAAGTTACCACCACGGTTGATGGAGACGCCTGCAGGTCGGAATCTTCCAAAAGAATGATCTGCCGTAGAGGGCGTTGTATCCACAAGACTTGTTGGAGGATCCTCCTGTTGAGATAACAAAGCCTGGTGCTGTCGAGTAATCGGCCTGGATGCCGCTGAACTAGAAAATCGCCGGGCCCCATAGCGCAAATCAACTAGCGATGGAGAAGGCTGCAGACCCCGGCAAGGAGCTGCCTTGCACAACTAGTTGGATAGTAAAATTTCCTCCTGATACCAAGACAAAGGGATATCCACGCACGTACTCACCGGCGGAGGAATCCGCTGTTTATACTTATTGCGCCATGGATAAGGGCCCCTAGAATCCACTGCTGCATAGGGTGGTCTGAAAGACGCGCAACAACCTGACGCCCCAGATACGCAAGATCTGTGGCGGAATGGCGGGCATCTATGCCCAAAGCCCCTAACAAGCACCGGACATCGGCCAGAGGATTCAGACCAAAAGGAGGATAGGACATGTTATAGAAAAGCGGGGCCAATAAATACTGAAGGTAGTCCCAAGACGGGCACTGAAAAAAGAGAACATAAACTGGGATCAAATAGATACCCAATGAAATAGGTTTCTGTTTCGGATTCGTAGGACTAACCTGATCAATTTGCCAACGAAACAAATGCAACTTTTCCGGGTAAGGAATAGCAATTTGAATCAAGGACAGGGTACGGTGGGGAGGAATCCCCAAGAAACCTCTGGCCGACACCCCTTCCAAATCCCAAGCCAAAAAACCCGCCTTTTGCGCAGCTTCAACCCAGATAGGAACGGACCGGATCAGTTGTTCAATTGACGTAACTACTGTAGTCGTCCTGGCTAAAGGGTGAGAAAAACCCGTTTTCTGCGAAACATGACGAATATAGGCCGAGTATCAATCAATTTGATCAATTTGATCCCGAAAAGTGAAAAATTCTGGGGGTTTATCTGACAAATTTTTTTAAAAGAGATTCGCGCGACATAAACAAAATGACATCGCCCCCTAAGTCTTCCGGAAACTCCACAGGTTCTGGCTTTTCTTCTGCCGAAGACTGAGAAGCTGACGCCCTTCAGGGTTCAAGCTGCGCCAATCGCCCCCCCCCCACCGTTTCTAACTGCGTACGTGCAGAAGGCACAGAACGCTTTACAGCTTCTGAGTCGCTTTTAGAAGCATTACTAAACATTCGGTTTTTCAAAATTTCAAAGAAAAAACAGAAGATTAGAATTCGCTTTAGCTTCAAAAGAACATCCGAACTTTTGAATACATACACAAGATAAATGTTTGCCACAAGTTTTATATGAAACAAGACTAAAGAGAATCTAAAATAAAATCATAAAAACACAACCTGGAAGAGAGGCAACCCAATGAATTTCGTTCCCATAAAGCAGAAACAGGAAAGCCAACCCCAAAGGCACCAACCAGAAGAACCCAAGGAAAACCTAAACAGTAAGTGCAAACATGGAGCAAGAACAGTGAAAAGATAGAAAAACCTCCAAAAGTGAGTACGTATATGAATGAGTGCCGTCAGCGCTGTTGTGTGCTGTAGTGAAATAACCCTCGTATATATAAGAAAAGCAAAATACAAAGGTAATGGAATAATAGTCAAAGAAAACTTTAGATACATGAAAAACAGCAGAAAAATTTCCATAAAAGAAAAAACATTTTCGTTCCAAAACTCAGAAAAGTAAGAGACTTCGAATATAGGAAAAAAGGTACCAAAACCCAAAAAGATTTGGTTGAAATCAAAACATGTGGCCACCTGAAATAAAGAAGTATATTCTGTAAAACAAGGCAAAAATATAGGATTATGAAAAGAATTTGGGGAATGACGAGTAGGAGGCGAAAAATAATGAGAACATGGACCATAATGAACTGTAATAGGCAAAGGATACCATACCCAAAAACACCCGTAAATGGAGGCGACCCGTAGGGGTTAGCCAAAACCCTTTTCGTTAGCGGTGACAAAGGCCTTTTCTCAAAAGGCTCAGGATTTCTTTCTGGAAAAGCCAGACAAAAACGTTCTCTAATGCGCTGGCTCCGGATCCAAAACAAATAATCGTCCCAGTCAAAAGGGTAAACAGAGACCGTGCTACCCGGCTGGACAAGATAGGCAATTATAGGATCAAAATGAGACATAGTTTTAGGAATAAGAAAACAAACCTTTTTTGGTGAAAGAATTTCCGAAACTTTGGGATCAAGAAATTCACCCTGACTGGCAGATAAATTCAAATTTTGTTAAGTTTCAATATTTTGAGAATCGGGGGGAGGTGAAGAGGGGCCGGAGGGGGGAGTACAACCCCACCCGACATGACCCCGGAGCAGGAACGCCAAAATGCTCGAAATGATCATGCTGCGCCATCTGCTGCAATTGTTCAAGAGAAACCTGTTGAACTCGTGGAGGAAAAAGGGGCTGAACCCCCACGAGTAGCAACAATACGAAAATGCTGAGAGACTAACTCTAATTTAAGGAAGCATTATCCAGATTTTTACGGTTAGACATAATTATTCAAGAAAAGAATTCTACAGGTGGCCACACAATTTTATCAAGAGAAAAGGATTCAATCAAGGAAAAAATTCAGAGAAATGAAAAAGACATAAACAGACCAAAATCAGAAAGTAGAGCCTAAAGTATGAAAAACTGACCGAAAAATCCTGAAAATAAGCTTAAAAGGGGCAATGCCCACCACCACAATTCAGATATAAACCTAAACATGAAGAAAACATAGATATGCCTAAAACCATTATATACGTATAAACCATAAAATTGTAAAAATTAACAAATTACAACAAAACGAGATCAGTAGTGTGAGATACATACATACTACAGTTGAGGGGAAAATAAAATAGAGGTTACTGGTCGGGTGTCAATTCCATCAGAAACGGTTTGAATCTATTCACATGAACAGTTTCAGGAGGGGCGTCTAACATGAGAGTAGATTGAATTTGACAGTTGGTAGGAGAAATAACTTTAAGGACCCGGAAAGGCCCCTCAAAAGCTGGAAGGTATTTGCGGCTTGCCCCCTTCGGAATATTTGCTCGAGAAACGTCTTTCCAAACCATCATACCTTCTTTGTACTCAAAAGGTTTACCTTTAGAATCATATTTGTCCTTGCGTTTTTTCTGGACATGTGTACGTACATACGTATATTCCGAAATAGTGCCCCGAAAAAGTTCAGGCCATGGAATACGTACATGCCCGTTTTCGCCCGGATATACTGACGTGGATAGATAGTAATAATGCCTGTTGTTGTCCAAAGTTTGAGGCAGACTTGTATCAGATGTAGAAAAAGTTTGTACGGAAGTCACAAGATCGAAATGAGAAAAGCTCGGGATGACAAGTTCGGGATGACTTAAACTTGAAAGAATAAGTTCGGGGAGGTCCCGTGACGGAGGTTCAGCAGCTAAACTGGCCCGGTCGGACCCAGGCGCAAGCTGAGCTGCCAACGAAGGCGACTCCAGGAGGGCGGGGTCAACCCCCCTCACCTCCTGAAGCCAACCTTCCCCCCATACAAGACCAATTTAGAAAAGGGACGAGCCAAAAGAGTTTCTGACTCCTCCCGTAGCCGAAAAACCGGCTGGTCCTCCACCCAAACTTTAACTTCATCTGAAAAAGCTACAGAAATTAGAGGTAAACCCAAACTATGCCCTTCTTTAATAGAGGAAAGGTCCTTCCCCTGTAAAAGACACGATCTCAAAACTTTCTCCCCACCGTCTCCCAAGCTCGAGTCACTCACAAAGGGAGGGTCAGGGGGTTCTGGTGGAGCTGTTACCCCTTTTTGTGCAGATTTCACCTCTGGAAGTTCATCTTGGTCCTCACAAGCCTCTACCGGAAGAATTTCAGCCATAGGGCATTTTACTACCTTTACCCCCTCTTTTTGGTGTAGGTTCATACCAACCCCCTCTTTTTGGGGAAGACTCAGGGCTACCCCCTCTTTTTGAGGTAAATCCTCCGTTGGCCAAAAGGCAAGACAAAAAACACTATCATCTTCAAAAGCCGAATCTGTTGCCAACTTATACGTCAGAGCCGAAGCAACATGAGGGGGAGGGATACCCAAATTATCGTCAACTGCAAAAACCATATCATTGATATAAGGATCCTGAGAAACGCGAGCTTGAGAGACCACCAAAGGTTTTGAAAAGTTTGAGCCCTCAGAGGCATAATCTAAAGTGGGGACCACAGACCCCACTACTATAGACCGTGAAATTGAAATAGGGGAATTTATAGGGTTGGCCAATAAAAATTCGAAAAAGTGATCTTGTACTTCCACTACCCCAGCATAGGGTAAAAGTTTATTATCATCTATGAAAGAGTCAAAGGGTTCGAAAAAGTATAGAGGATCAGCGAGGGTGAAGGAGATACGGGCCTTTGCCCATTTCCCCGTGGACGGTGGAATTTGCACGTCAATGGCCAAAACCACAGCAAAAGCCATTGCGTCACCCAAGTCCCATTCAGCCCGAATTTCCTCGGGGGTAAGCATTTTAAGCTTCAATCCGTTCATACTAACACGATTTTCAGAAAAAATAATATCCCAACTATAAGCTTTCAAAAAATCAGTTCCGAGTAGAATATCACGGTAAAATTGCGGGGCTAGATGAAAATGCCACCCAAATTGGATTCCACCCACTTCTAAAGGGATGTAAACTTTTCCTTCAATACGTAGTGGAGTATCTAGCTCTAAGTTCTAGCTCTAATAGCATCTGGAAATTGAACCACAATATCTGCCCCCGCTCTCAAAAGCCGATCTAAGCCCCCCTGACTGATAATTGAAATGGAGGCACCCGAATCTACAATGGCCATCAAATATTGGCCCTTGATGTTAATCATAACTGCAGGTGTGTTGTCCCCAGCAGCTAAGACGGCTTCAGATTGCAAATTAGAAATAGAATTAGGCAAAACCACCAATGAATGTAGGGGCTTTTCCGGAGCCGCCACACCTCCCGGGGCAGGTCTGGATGGTGGATCAGCCGCACTCCCAGACGCGCCCACACTGGTCCCAGTCCCAGAGGCCGCGTCAACCACCGCACCCTGAGACTGAGACACAGCGAGTCCCGCAGTCTGTTCCAACGTCGTCACAGTCGGTGAGAGGGAATCCCCGTTCAGAGAGAGCAGAGAGGGAGGGTCAGAGCCCTCCTCCACGGGTTGGATCACCTCATCAGTTTCAGGCACAGTCGCTTCACAGCCCAAAATATCTTCCCGTTCGAGCCTCTCTGGCCACGCATCCGCAATGGCATGGCCCAAATCAAAAATTTGTTTCTTCAAGACCTCAGTAAATTTTTCAATATGGTTGTACGTATGCATGTGAATAGCCGCTAACGTCGTAAAATTTGACTGAATCATAGAAAAAGACTGCACGATTTGGTCGGGAATCGTATCTACGGGAGAACCTACCCCGAATACGTGTGGCTCCGAAGGCTGTTGTTCGGTCTCAACATAGCCTATAAGATGGTCAACCCCCTGTTGAGCCGAAACACGGGGAGGAGGGGTGCCCCCCTGTGGATTTGCTGCGTTCTGGTCCGATGCTCTAACAAAATGTTGCGCCAGCGGTGCCACTAAAGGTTGTGTAGTAACACCCCGAACCGAAGGTGCTGGAGCTGGGGCCAAAGGCGCCGGTAAAGCAGGCACGGCTGCACCAGGCAAAACAGCTTGTTCCGTATTCTGAACTGGCGGAGCCTCCCATTGTGTACCATAGCCATGCTGACTCGAAGGTTGTGGAGCGGGCAAAGCTAAAGGGATCGGAGCAGATTGTAAAGCTGGATAAACAGGCTGTTGTGCACAAAACTGCGGGTAGACTGGTACGTACTGTGTAACTCCAGCTACCTGTTCCCGGGGAAGGGGTCGAACCCTCCAACCTGCCGGGGCCAGCTGAGGATATTTGTCCCAACAATTGCTAGGGTCATGGCCCCTCCTGCCACAATGGAGGCACTTATCCTTACGCCTCTCCTCAAACCTAGGCCGTGCGTCCTTTCCTTTTTCCCATAATACCCGAAGATCCTGTAGTTCCTTACGAAGTTCTTCCAACGGGTCATTGGGGGCCCCCACAAGATTCTGCTCTCTCCGATGATGCCACATGATAGATTGGGGGGGTCATACGACAATGCATCCCCTGGGGTGGGGCGTGGGGTCCGGGCATCGAGTTTGTCAATCACCCGCAAAATGTCTTCCATAGACGGTTCCCCATACGCCCACAAGGGAACAAGCGACGCCGCGTATTTGTCATTTGCCCCGACATAGACCTGCTGGACACAGTGCTTCTCCCGGTCACCCGGGTCACTCCATATATCCAGCGCCAACGCTTGCAATTCTGAGATATACTTACGTATATGTTCTCCGGGACGTTGGAGGCGGTTGACAAAAGCTGTATATTTTTGTTGGTAAGACAACTGCGGTTTAGGAAATTGAGTCTTCAAAAGTTTCAAAATGTTGTCATACGAATCGATCATAGAAAGACCCGCCCGGGAGGCATAAATTTGAGCCTTACCCGCCAATTTACTGTATAGAAGACGAGGCCACTGGTCTTTGGGAATTTGATACGTTTCCACTGCCGATTCAAATTGTGGAAGCCAGTCTTCAACGTAAACTTGTTCTGGGTCAAACCGCGGAACGTCCCGGAGAATTTCTATATACGTACGGAAAAGGCGCGGGTCGTGGCCTAAAACTGAAGCATCTGTGGCCACCATGGTCGCCGGAGTTGGGTGACAAGCAGGCGTCGCTCGCTCCTCTTTGTTAGAAAAAACCCCCTTCTGACTAACTTGCTGTGCAGAAAACCCCGGGGGAGCGCCCCCCTATCTGGCGGAGGAGGCGGGTCAGAAGCCACCCTTGAATTTCCCAATACAAGCTCTGACGTTTGGACATTCTGTGGACTGGTTTCCACCGTCTGATTTACAGCTGATGCTACCAGACCAGTAACCGCTTGGTTAGGTACCGGTACGTACGTATGGGCCGCCGGCTGTAAAACAGCAGAAGTTCCAGCAGTGAATTGTGCCGGAGAATTATATACGTATACTGGATTTCCGTACATATCAATGGCATAATAGCCGGGTTGTGCCGAAGGCGGCACAGGTTGTACGATCTGAGACGTATACGTATATAATGACTGCTGAGCCGGGGATTGTGATTGAGAAAAACCCGGCATAGACGATGACATTTGGGCCGGCTGTTGAACGTTGTGAGCGGCCTGTGCTTGACCTAAAGGAGAAGCACGCTGAAACGTACCTTGTGGATGCTGTACAGACGGTGGATACCAGACGTGTCCCGAATTTTGACCAAAATTAGGTGATAACCCTTGGGCGCCGTTTACTAGACTGGGGCTCCCAAAGTGGGTTGCCCCACCTGTCCCCTGGACGACGAGGCCGAACTGCACCCTTGACCTGATGTAAAATTAGACGTACTTTGCGACTGAGACCGGCACTCGGGCGCAAAAAATTCCGGTCGTCCCTGGGGGAAAGGGGCGGGCGCCCCCCTGTTCTGATCATGTCCACCCAACATTCCGTCAGGTTTTTCTGCAGTGTCATTCTGGGCCTGGGGAGGAGCCACAACTGCAGACTTCGCGGACGTGGGAGGGACTTGCTGATGTTGTAACTGAATCAAATCATTTTCAGAAGTTTGGTTCAGAACAGGTTCGGGATTATTTTCTCCCGAACTTCTCTCACGCAAACTTTTCGAACTTTCCCCCCCCCCCCAAAAGTTCCGAAACTGTGACTGGCGCCAAACCGAGGTCTTTCCGCCTGTAATCCAAATAATTCTGCATAGCTGACAAAAGTTGCTCATCTTGCGAGTCTGAGTCGTCGATTTCAACAGAATCCTCAAAGGCGTCAAATTGGGGGCCGGGAGCGGGCATTTGCCCCTCCTGAGGCGGATCTGAAGTCTGCAGCAATTCTGGCCCCCCAGGCAAAGATTTAACCGTAGTTTCCTCCCCAGAAACTACTATTTCTGGGGGAATGGCATCTGATAGCACTTGGGGGCCTCCCGACTGCGACACTGAGGACCGGGAACCCGCCGACTGCGAAACTTGGGGGCGGGTAGCCCCAGACTGTGACCGAGTCACTGGCCCCCCAAAAGTTTTACTTAAATGGCCACCATACGGGGCCTCTGAAGACGTAGACGGGGCTGTGGAGGTAAAAACCCCCAATTGGGACTGAGCCCGCCGTGAACTTGTGGGTGGAGGAGGAATCTGGGAGGGTCCCCCTCTCCCCCCTGATCCTCTATCTGTGACTGGTTTCGCCTTAGAATTTTGCCCTTCCCATAATTGTGGGGGGATATCGGGTACGTAGCCTTCCGGTCTTCTGGGGGTCCCCCTACCGATACCTGGAGCAGTTCCTCCCGGACTAGTATTGGGAGAGACACCCCCCCCGACCACGACCCCCGATTTTGCAATACCTTGCTTGGAAGCCATGGGAGTCCCTCTGTCTAAATCAACCGGTCCGTCGAGATACGATAAGAGCTCCCAAAGTTGTGCTCTTTGCTTTTCTCGCTTATCGTGTTCCCTTTTCTTCTCAGAGAAAGCTAGAACTTTGGACATCTACTGAAAAATCACGGTCGCCACTATTTGTGAAGTACTATGCGTGTACCTCTAGAATAAACTGTGTCGCACTTCACTAGATGATTGCAAGTAGGTGCTCAGTGTGTGATGTCCAGTCCTAGCCGATTGGGAGAAGATGTGAAAAGATCGTAGATTAGCTAGTAAGTTGAGATAGAACCACTTGTGAGCCCTAAGCGACCGTCCCTAAACTAATAGACTGAATACCGCTAGATTTTACTGTACCGAATACAAATTACTCATACCAGCTTTGAAATAAACACACACGACTAATATAAAGCACAGAAAAGGGACACGATAAGTAGACACAGAGCACACAGGGGAGGGCGTTACCCGCTCCCTAATACCTAAACCTCGCCCAACTACACCTACCCACTAATAGATCACCCGACCCCAACTTTGCTGACACTCCAACTGAACTTAAGCCTACACTTTCTCACTTATATATACTTTTGTGCTACTGGCGTAGCTAGCCCAAAAAGAAATCACTTTTATCATTCATGAATAAGACAATTATCAAAATAGTTCAAAGTTGTATAATTTCATCAAATAGAATATACTTTATGCTACGTATATGAAGATAACACCACATGTAATTTTCAATGCTGCGCTGCTGCGCAGCTAGCTACTAGTGCCCTAATGGGTAATATCCCACAATACTTTTCACTAGTGATTGAACCTAGATGGCTAATATTATTCCATAAACTCGCTCCCCTTACTGCAGCGTTCCTGTGATTGTCTGAGCACGTGCGACAGACAGCTTGCTAAATGCAGGAGGAAGAATTCTGTGATTGTTTTGACAGTGTTTCTGCGCGCTTTGCGTCTCTGCATTGGCATGGATATTGGATTTTGTTGGTTTAACAGTCGCCGTGATATAAGCGCAGACATTACTAAATTAGCTTCACTATATTTTAGTTATTCCACTACACCTGTAGGCATATCGTGTACCATTGACTGGACGAAGAATGATACCAGTTATATTACCTTCATGACTACTTACACGATACTGGCTTATTTACTCCCTTTTCTTGTTGCATCCTTCTATCATTATAAGTGCTTCAATCATTCGATTTCCCATAATATCAAGCCGTCTTGGGCTCCTACCAATCACTTTGGAAAGGTATATATATATACATACATACATATATATATATATATATATATATATATATATATATAAATATATATATATATATATATATATATATATCCATTTAGCAGTTGACCAATTCTAATAGTTTAGCTTTAATTTAGCGAACTCGGTAAAATCTCCAAAATATTCAACACTTTCTAACTGCACGTCCTGTGTAAAAAATTTAATTTTTGTATATTTCAGATATCTCTTGGATGCCTTTTGTCAACTAACATTGGCTTTAGTGCTTATGGCATAGTATGTATCTATACCATCGTAGCTGATCCAATTACCCTACCTCCTATTGCCAATGTCCTTCCTCCACTAGTTGCTAAACTGTCTGGCATTTTTAATTGTGTGTTCTACTTGTTTTTAAATCCGAGGTGAGAGTGTTTCTTTTTTGGAACTTCGTATGAATTGAATAGTCGTTTTTTATATTTCATATATTTCAATAAGAAAGAATGACAGCAGCATCATCGATAGGCTCATCGATTGAACGATTCAAATGGCCATACCATGATGATTATACAGATTTAACTTTTTGCTTTTAATAGCTCAGTGCAAGCATGCATCTAAAAACTTAGAAAAGTTTACAGTATGTAATAGATATTTCATCTCACACTGATTAATGTACACTAAAAATATTGATTCTGATTTTACAATATTTTTATTTACACCGGTTTCAATTATTATTTTAGTGTATGGCGTTGTATGAAAGCCCTGCTGGTTCAAAAGGAGACACTACATGAAAGAGCTGAAAACAGGTTGCAACCTGCAGAAGACTGCGCGGCAGTTCCACTTCAACTTATTCCAGACCAAGCTTGCTAGATCCAGTCGTTTTTATCTAAATCTAGATATAAACGCTTTCATGTTTTAAGCTGACTGACCTTAGCAACTAACCAACTAGTAGCTAAGCACACTAATGTATGGATAACTGAGCAGCTGTAACACGAGAACACAATGTATCGCACAGTTGAATAACACAATTCACTTGATGACGGATCCCTGTTGTCCTACCATATTGGTGGACCGACCGATTTGAGTAAAGTGTTATTGCAGAGGCGTCAAAAAGTTACAGTTTACAGATTTTTATGTACTCGTTGTTAGAGCTTGAAAAATTTAAACAAATGTTTGGGTTCCAACTGCTCTTACTACACCATCAGTTTAACAGTTGCATTAAGTCTTGTATATATGTCCACGCATTGTTCTTTATGACCTATGTGTTTTCTGTACAGTACCACAACCCTCTCTCTTTAGGGCTGACCACTAGGGTTGTTTCGACAAGAACTTGACGGGGCGGGGCCCGGGCGCGGGCCTGACCCGTCCCAGGCCCGGCCCGTAGCCTAGGGCCCGCTACTAGGCCCGGCTTTGAATCCTCTGACCCGGTAATAGGCCCGGACTCCGAAGCCCTGCCCGCCACTAGGCCCAGCTCAAAGCGCGGGCCGCTGCAGGTCCTAGACTCGCAAACAGAGTTAGGCAGGCACGATGAGTCCGGTAGGCCTAGTGAGCCCGGTAGACCCGGTGATCCCGGCAGGCCCGTTGAGCCCGGCCTCTAAAACCGGGCCCGGTAGCGGTGCGGGCTTTCAGCCAGAGCCGGCCCGGGACGGGCCCAACACAAAATTTTCCGCGCCCATGCTTAAACCGGGCCCGCCCAGCCCGGGCCTGGCACAATTGTTTGTTCATTCGTTTGTTTGTCCGTTTGTTTGTTAGTTTGTTTTGTATGTTCAGTTGCTTGTCTATTCTAGTCCAATTCTAATAGTCGTCTACATAATATTGGCAATGACTCTTTTATATGGGTGTTATTTCCGTTGTTCCCTTGTTTGTTGATTGTTTATAGTCTTAAAAATTTTCTGTTCTGTAGGGTTGAAAGTGTTAATTTAGAAATTGCTTGAAAATTTTGTGAAATATTTGACAGATCAGATAAGATAAGATTAGAACTTTGTTATGCAAGGCGCTTGTGGTGTCCTTCTCAGTATATTTGCAAACCACCAAAGGAAATAAAGTAGGTAAATTTGCTTTTGATCTCAGATAATTAATTATTGTCTCTTTTATATAACTTCCAACATGCTCGCCGAATCTCTATTGAATTATTGACAAGTCTAGACGAATACAATACGCAAAGTCTGGGGTGACTGACGCAGTGTTAATCTTGTTTTTTCAGTTTGGGGCATGCTCAGTGTTGAACGGTAGTGTATAATAACAATAACAATAACAATAACACGTATTGTTCAGTCTTACTGCTGTGTGTGCCGTTAGAGTGCTTAGTTAGAATTCATTCGGATGTTTAGTTACGTATATATTCAAAGGATTATTGTTATTCTGTATATTTTTACTTTTATATGAGTTCACTTGCATTATTGCTTTCATTTTTTGAGAATCGATCAAATATTAGGTAAGAGTAAGTGAGAAGTTGAAAATCTAAAAGGTTGGAAGTTTTGAACGTATGTTTTTGCATACATCCAATTTCTTTGTGACCAGTTTCACTTAAACTAGTGGGGAATATTGCTTCTCGGATTTAATGTATGTGAACCAATTCACTTTAGTTGATGTCCTGTTATTTGAACTGAAAAGTGTCGTGTTCGACATTAATTACGTATTTTAACTGAATTTATGAGTAATTGTGACTCTGTGTATTTTGTGTAAATAGAATCTGTGTTTGTTTAATGTAGTCATTGAACTACAAAGACTAGTACAACGTTTATTTCAAATCAGAATTGGACTGGTTTGCCAAGTAATTCTAGCATAGTACTACAGTGCAAAGCCGTTTGTTGATGGTCTGGCATCCACCTAGCAAAAGATCCAGATAGGTTTTTCTCGAACGTGAGATTTATCTGCATTGGGTTATCCCGTAGTTTTGAACGCACATTTTAGTGTTGTTGATTTTCGTCGGCTAGCCGTTTGCAATGGGCTGGCTTTCAGAACTCGGCCAGGATCCTTCGCCGGCTCAAACGGCCGATTGACTGAACGAAGGCGATAAACTGACGACTGGCTGTTTTCTGGGGGACAAAACAAGTAATCATCATATTGAAAATGTATCCGCATAATTAATAAGAATCCTGTAAGCTGTTGAAATAAGGGTTTGGTCGTACGGTTATTACTTTGATTAGAAGTAATTATTTCTAATCCATTATTACTAATAGATTCTAATCTCTATTACGTAAATTATTATTAGAATCGTTAATGCCAGAATATTAGGTTATAATTAGAATCGTTTAATAACGCAGTTTATTAAAGCAGAACGTTAATTTAACGGTTCTAAACTGTTTTATCTCATCTTCAGTATCCCAACGAGTAGTGGGTTTGATGTTTATTTAGTGCTTTGATCGAAGCTTGTCAGCGAGAATGTTGTCGTTTTGGGGTTTCCGGACCATTTCCATTGTGAAATATGACAGAGTCATTGTCACTGAAATTCTCCAATTGTTCCCCACTGAGAGGATCCAGGACCCACTAGAAGATCTGAATTTCCAGGTCTGTAGCGATAGGTCTTTAGCAGAACCTTCAGTTCGGTCAAGGTTGTTATTGTTGCGAACGTCAATGGAGTAAAAGGTAGCGTAGGGGTCGTTGAATTTGCTACCACCCTTTAGTTGAAGTATAGCCGATCCAATTTTCCCATCATTGCTGCAATTTTCCCAGGATTGCTGTTTTCCCTATATTCAGTATCAGTCACATCACAGATATCAGATGTATCTGTGGAAAGATTAAGTTGATGAAATTAGCAGGTTTAAAAAATAATGTAAACGTGATTAATAATAATTTAGAGAAATGAAAATCAAACGTGGACACCCAAAGTCAGACCAATCTTAATCACGGAACCGGTTTCGACGCTCCACCGGGGGCATCTTCTTCAGGCGATTCTTCACACGCTGCTGTCGTTCCTGAAGGGTCAGATAGCGGGGGATCAAATTTCGGGAGGGAAGGAAAATTTCCAAGTTCTCTAGAGTTGGGGCTCCAGGGGCCAAACTGGAAAGAACTGGGGGGGGACCGGAGGACCAAAATTGCCGGGAGGGTCGGTAGGAGGCAGGGAGGCAGGGACTGGGGGGACCGGAGGACCGGAACTGCCGGGAGGGTCGGGACCACTGTTATTGATGTTGTTGTTGTCGACAGAGTCCAAATGGATGCTAGTAAACCTGGACCCGGGGGGTGGGGATTTGTTGTGACGGAGAACGTGCTCCCAGTTGATTCCAAAAGGATGGTCAGAAAATAGTTGACTAATCCACCACTTTTCTTTCTTCTTCCGAATAGTTTCGTCGTCAGAAAAATCCAATACAGTTACTAATAATTGATCCAATGTATGGGTATGGTTCCTGAAATCACACGAAAGAGGTTTACTAGCATCCATTTTTCGAATGTCACACCTGTGGTTGTTAAACCTGATGGAGAGAGGATTTCCGCTTTCTCCAACATACTGGGAGGGTCACCCCTTAATCTGCGCCAGATATACAGTCCCCTTGCTTGTACAGTCAAAATGGCCCTTCAGACGATATTCCAAGCCAGTTACAGAGCTCCTGATGCTAGTGCCGGTTTTGATAGAGGGGCAGAGAGCACATTTCCGCCTGCCGCATCGAAAGGTTCCACTGGGCTCAGAATTAGCGATCCGTGGGACTCTTTCTGGCACCGGCAATTTGGCCTTCACAAGCATGTTTCTAAGCTTGGATGGGGGACGCCAGAACAGATTCACTTTAAAGCTTTGACCATTCAGAAAATGTTCATGACTTCTTAGGATGGTTTTCACGTTTCTGAGGTCCGGATGGTATGGCAGGACCAAGTAGAACGACTTTTCTTCAGGCTGTGTCCCAGGATCGAGTTTGGGAGTGAGTAGCTGGTCTCTACCTGCTGACAAAGCCCTTTCGATCTTCCGCTGAACTTTGCCTCTGGGATAGCCTCTTCTTACCAAGTCTTCTTTCAGCTGCCTACACCTGAGCCGGGCCGTATCTGGATTTGAGCAGATACGGCAAATCCTCAAGGCCTGGCTATATGCAATCGGAAGCTTATGCTCTACAGGGTGACAGGATTCGAAATGGAGATACTGTCTCGTGTGCGTGGGTTTCGTGAATAGGTCTGTTATAATTCTTCCATCCCGGATTTCTACTGAAACGACTAGAAAGTTAACTTTGGTCTCACCCACGTCGACTTCCAAGTTGATGCTGGGGATAAGGCTATTCGCCAGATGCAGAAATTCAGCTAGGTCGTCTCGGGTGCCATCCCAAATAATGAAAATGTCATCGATGTAGCGCCACCAAACCAAGGGTTTGTTTGCAGCCAGCGAAAACAGCTTTTTCTCGAATCCATACCACATAAATATGTTAGCGTAACTCGGAGCCATTTTGGTTCCCATCGCCGTACCGTTCATCTGGGTATAAAATTCGCGATCAAACTCGAATACGTTGTTGGTTAGATCAAGTTCGGCCATCCGAACTACCACATTTGTTGGATATTTTGGGTTCTCTCTACTCGAGAGGGCTTCGCTGCAGGCGGCTAGACCCAGCTGGTGCAGAATATTGGTATATAGGTTTGAGACATCGGCGGTGGCCAGTAGGCAGTTTGAAGATACATTCAGGGATCCTAGCTTACGAAGAAAATCATTGGTGTCCTGGATGAATGTTGGTATTTGGCGAACAAGGGGTTTGAGCTCGGAGTCTACAAATCCACTGATGTTCTCGGTAGGGCAGCCATTTGCAGAAACGATAGGCCTCCCAGGGCAGGGTGTCTTCTGCTTATGTATCTTCGGCAGTAAGTAAAACCTGGCAGCTTTGGCATCTTTTGGAGCGAGGGACTCAGCGACTTGGTCGTTGATGATCCCACGAGCGTGCCAGTTCTCTATGTGGAGAGATATGGTCCGCGAGACACTTTGGGATGTATCTAAAGCATCTTTCCTGTAGGTTTCCTGGTCATTCAGCTGTCTTCTCGCTTCCTGGACATAGGCATCTCTGGACCAAACGACCACAGAGCGGCCCTTGTCTGCAGGCTTTATGATGATACCGCGATTCTGGCGCAACTGCTGAACAGCCTCTTTCTCTGCAGTAGACAGATTGGATCGTCTGCGATGGAGAGGAAGTGCCTGTATATCACTTTTCACGGAATCGCAGTACACCTTGGCTTGAAGGTTACCAGGACTGGAGCGCGTTAGCTGGTTGCAGAATTTGGACACTCCAGCTAACAGATCGTAGCGACTGAATTCCGGAGGACGTGGGGCAAAGCCCAAACCTTTAGCCAAAACCAATTTCTGTGGCCTTGTTAGGCCGACAGAATTCAGGTCAACGACAGTCCTGTTCAGTTCGTCATCAGAGGGTTGGTGGACTTTCTGCCTCTGGTTCCTTACAAATCTACGGTTGGCCTTCCTCGGTTGACAGTCGAGGTGTATCCACTTGGCCTTTGCCAGAATGGCCAGAATGCCAGAACTTGGAAATTTTCCTTCCCTCCCGAAATTTGATCCCCCGCTATCTGACCCCTCAGGAACGACAGCAGCGTGTGAAGAATCGCCTGAAGAAGATGCCCCCGGTGGAGCGTCGAAACCAGTTGCATGATTAAGGTTGGTCTGACTTTGATTTTCATTTCTCTAACTGATATCATCGTATCCTCCGGGATCCGTGGACTTGTGGCTGTTTTGACTGTATCTGTCCTACTGATTAATAATAATTATTATTATTAATAGCAAGAGTACATAATACATAAGAGTATGACAAGCGTCATACGCTATGTATTATGAGCTCGCTACATCCTCTGCACGCTATCGGCTGACCTCCTACCTAAATCCGGTTCCCTTTGACCCCGCTCCTATCTATGTACGTGGTCAGGGATCGGGGTCTATGTTGGTATACTTACATGTTAAACTTGACGGAGCCCCAATTTGTGCATGGGGTCTAAGCTTGTATGACTTACACATCTGTGCACAAAATATACAAACCCGTTTGGACCCCGTACACGTATAGGGGTGGGGAGAGGGGGGTCTGATTTATGGGAGGGGGTCAGCCGATAGCGCGCATCGTATGTAGCGAGCTTATAATACATAGCGTATGACGCTTGTCGTACTCTTATGTGTTATGTACTCTTGTTAATAGTAGTTAATAATAATAATACACCAAAATTTGAAAATGAAGATTCTGTTGGGTAGTTGTCCAGTGTGGTTAATTGTTCATGAGGTCTAGTGTTATGTTATGCATCTTATGCATCTGTGCAGTATAGGCAGTAGCGGTAGACGCTACTACCTCTCCTCCAAATTCCCTCTTACGAAGCATTTCGTCATCTTCCCTTAAAACCATCCTAAAATTCCTTTAAAATCCCTTCAAAACCATTTAATACTGTTGTTTGTGCGTTTACTGGAGTGTCTGGTATCTGTGATGTGTTTTTGGATGCGAAAACTCATATTTTATAATGTATCAGAATAATAAAGAATCAAAACAGACATCAGTCCATGGATCCACGGGGGATGCATAGATATCAATGAGAATAGGAAAATATCAAACCGTGGACACCCAGAAGTCTAACCAACCTTAATCACGCTACCGGTTTCGGAACCGAAGTGGTCCCTTCATCAGGCGACTACTGGCTATCATTCGCTGCAAACGTTCCTGGGGGCTATAGGATTCCGTATTCGAGTGGGAGGGCAGGCTGAACGTTCGGGGGAAGGGGGGCACATTGGACACTTCCGGGAGGAAGGGGGACCTGGGAAGGCTGGGGGCGCTCCTGTGTTCAGTAGAATGGATGCTAACAATGTCAGACTCGGAAGGTGGGGACTTGTTGAAACGTAGGATATGTTACCAGTTTAAATTGAGAGGATAGTCCGTACAAAGTTGGCTAATCCACCGTTTTTCTTTCTTCTTTCTGATGTTTTCATCTGTTGCACAGTAGATCAGAGACACCAATAAATCAGTTAAATCGTGACAATGATCTCTGAATCAAATGGGTTTGGGAACATATTCTTCGTTTCAACAAGTCCGTACCTTCCAAGTCAGACATTGTTAGCATCCATTCTACTGAATACAGGATCGCCCCCCAGCCTTCCCAGGTCCCCCTTCCTCCCGGAAGTGTCCAACGTGCCCCCCTGCCCCCCGAACTTTCAGCCTGCCCTCCCATTCGAATACGGAATCCTATAGCTCCCCAGGAACATTTGCAGCGAGTGATAGCCAGGAGTCACCTGATGAAGGGACCACATCGGTTGATGATTAAGGTTGGCTAGATTTCTGGGTGTCCACGTTTTGATATTTTCCTATTCTCATATTTTATAATGTAGCGCTATCTCCATGGCTAACTTTCACGAAAATATCAAAATTATCTATTTCTTTAAATTACTCTAAAGATAACACTACATGAAAAAGTCCTTATAATTGGCTTGTTAAAGATTCAACGTCAAAATTTACTTATATCAATTTGTATTGCGTTATCCTGTTACTCGTAATCATGAGTCACCCCACCTTCAGTTAGAAGTTTTGGATCAAGGGAGCAAACTTTGGAGCAAACTTTTTCGAAGTGGAGTTCCCTGATATGATCCGATTTTCAGGCAGCTTGCAACTGAGCTCTCCGATATTCTGCTGTATATGAGGGCAAATGTTCTCTCTCGAGTTCAGAAGAAAGACAAATTCTGTTAGTGGATAGGTTGTCTCAAAAAGTTCTTGAAGAAAAAATACTGAAATATATTTAGCATTGTCGCTACTTTAAAGAAGAACTTTTCTGGTTTGCACTTCCTGTGCTAGTAGGAACCAGTTACCAGTTAACCAGTTAGTTCATTTGTACTATCAGCCGAAACCTTCGGCGATATCCTATGCCATCAATGCCACCTTAAATCCAATTAACACCTTTAATTTTCTTCAAACGGAACATACAAAACACAGACAGTATAGTTTTGGTTTGTTTCTTTTCCCATGCTGGAGTGTCCATGTTGAACTGGACTGATACTGAAAACGGTACACATATAGACAAAGACATTCAAAAACATAGACAAGAAGCTAAAAACTAAAGTTTTTACGAAATCCATTCACGAAACCAATTTACAATTCTTGCAGAAAGTACATATGTACTTTGCCTACATTTCTACGAAAAAGCTGGCGTTTCCCATTAAGCTTTTATGAAAAATCGACGGTGTTTCTCTAAAGCTGCGCGAAGAATCGTCAGCGCTTACCCTCAATTTCTATACATATTTATAAAATATCTGCGCAGAATCAATTGATAGTAAATAAACATTGCTTAAATTCACTGTACTAAGTCAACCCTTCTAAGGTAGAATCTTTGAAGCGGTAACAAAGATTATAAGCAAAACCACAATAGTTTACTTAATTTCTACGCAGAAATTATTGGTACATTGAGCAAAAATTCTTTGCTTTTCACGGTTTTTAACACAATCCTTGCACATTGCCTACTCCCTATAGATTGACGGCGGCATTATTGAGCGGTTGTCTGTTCAAAATTGGGGAGTCCGCTTTTTGCATTATTTTTGGGTGTTTGATACCTTCTCCCTTAATCTTGAGATTTTTAACCCCTGTTCTGGTTCCTAACAGTTTTCTAACTCAACTCTCCCGGTCCTCCCCTTTTGTATCCTGACTCTGCTTTTGTTCCTTCACTCCCCCTTTGATAATTCTGTACCCATTTTTCCCAATCTTCCCTTATTAGCCAATAGCCGGTAGCCGGTTAGCCGGTAGCCAGTAAGTTCCCTTGTTATTCTTATTTGTCTTCTGCTTCTATAACCTCAATTTCTAATAAAAACTCATAGTTATTAACCTTTGTTTTAAGTTTATTTGGAAGCTTTTGTCAGCTTTAAACTTCTAGGTTGGCACTTCAGGGCTAGCCTGAGGTAATTTTTGATCGTGTAATTTAGTTCAATCTCCCCCTTTTTTCTTAGGCACCAGTCGGTCCGGCGTCCCCCAAAAATTCATACTCCCCCAAACCTGGAGGTGGACTGCCCGGGGTTAAAAGAGAGCCGCCTGGACAAAAATCTCGAGGGCAGTCAGGGCTTGTGCTACATTGCGCCAGTTCTCACGTAATTTGTGCTGGTGCTGTGGTTAAACTCCCTGACCTCACATCTTACATCTGTTTAACAATAAAACGTTTCCTGCCAAAACATTTTCTGCATTTTTGTGATCATTCAACTCCAATTCTCCATCATCCAATTCTTTGCTTCTCGTTAAGGACACGGTCGCTAACACAATGACCACTACTCAATACGGATGTGCATTTTCTGCGAACTGTGGGTTTGCGAGACATAAGTTAAACATTTTGCGATACATGGTACATAAAAGATGGTTTTTGTTGCTGGAAGAGACAATTATGTGAATGGAATGGAATGTTTTGCAGTCTATATTTTTTCTGATCCAACCATGGACACTTTGTTTCTTATTCTTAGCCTTGTATATGAAATAAAAATATTTCAAAAATAGTTCGTTTAAAATTTGTATGGAATAGATGCACTGAAATGCTAATAACTAAGGAGCACTGGGCCTTTAAATGGTGTAGTCTCGTTTGGCCCAACTCTGATTTGGCCCAACTGTCACTTAAAACTGCTAAGCCCCGCCCACTAGGGAGAAAGTCTTACGGTAGAGTGTACCACTTGTAAACAACAGTGAGGGGAGGGGACTGTTTACAAAAATTATTACGTTTCTGTCTAAAATATGAATTTTTAATTTAAAATTAATTTAATTAAACTGATAATCTTTAGAATTTTGCAATATGCACTGTAAAATAAAATTAACTAAAATAAAAATGTAATAGCATGAAAAATTGCGGTTATAATATTAACAAATTATAATTCAAATTCATTCAGCAAACTATACTAATTTACCTTTACCTACCGATAAAATTTTTGAAATTTTATACAATGTATAAACTTTTATACAATGTATAAGCTTTTAAACCTTGCAGATTTTTTCAATTTACACAAAAATAAAATATACAATAACAGTTAACATATACATGTCTGCGTTTTTGAATTTTATTGGCCATGTGCCGTTGTGTGAAACAACTAATCATTTTTATTGGGCCAAGTCATACCAAGCCCTTTAAATCAGAGGTTCCCTCAATTTCCGAATTCTTAGTTGTCGTTTTCTAATATATAGGTGGAAAAGACGATTATTGCAGTTTTCTTTCGAGCACGTAAACTTTTGTTGTCTTCAGTGCGAAAATACGTGCAAATTCATGGTCAAAATAGCGAAAAGTTCTGAAAATTAGGCTGAGTTCAAGTCTCTGTGTGAGTCCGCATCTGGCTATTGGTGCTCGTTGATGGGCAAGGTCCTGACGCATCCTTCAAATTCGAATACCATAACATATTTTATTTCCTATGCCTATTTCATGCATTCAGACTTCTAATCTAAGGTGAAATCACGTTGTCGAAAACTCAGACGATCTTAAAAATGGTGTGGGCCTTTGCGGGCAGTAAATTTTGCATGCCGACCGCAGGCCATTCCTTTTCGTGTCAAAAATTTGAGTGCTGGCTACGAGGCGGATGTGGCCCGCAAATTTCAGTTAGCGTCCAACTCTGGGCTGAAAAAGCAGAATTGACCAATCTTAACCTACTTTGGAGATTTTGCCTTCCCCTTCTTTGGGGAATTAAATCGCCCAATGTGGACGGGTCAATGTTACGTAAAGCCAAGAAGAGAAGCCCTCTAATGGCTTTACTCGTCTTCTTAGTGCAATTATGCACTCTTGAACTTTCGGAACGCAATGTTGGATAGAAAAAAAGTTATTTTTGCAAGTAAGGTAGATAAATTGCTGTTCAACTTTTCTTCTGGACGAGACATGCAGACTATACAAAATTTCATTTTCGAAAGTTTCGCCATTTGAAATGTGCACACTTGGCGTAAAATGAACGTATCGTCTAAGATTAATTTTTATGTTGACCAAACTAGTCCAACCAATAAACCAGGAAATAGGTATCGTGGTCAATGTGTATTGTCAATGTCTATCGTATTAGCTAGCTAAAATCATGGTTCATAAAACGCGACAAGAGACACAGTGTATCAGGTGTTTTCTTGTTTTGGACGGCTAATTTGCTGCTCTGTTGGTAGATTCCACCTTATGTTGGAAGAAAGAGAGACCTCGTTATTGATTCTACCATCCGTGAACATGAAGGTAACTCCACTGGTTTTGCTTTGTAAGTTGAACATATACTGCGAAAGTTCTTTCTAGGTCCAAGATACTCACATGTTGAGCCTGGCAGGTCGGTAATTGAGTTTTTCCCTGCCTCTGCTGTGAAAAATAAACAAGATTCGTCCCTTTTCCACCGGACTTCTTAGTTATGCATAACTTTTTCCTCAAACACTTGTTTCTTTCCAGCATTCTCTCAGTTTGTGTCACACTCTTGTGTTTATCCTAGGGGGCTGTGGTCTCAAAACTTAACTTTATCATATGCTTGGCTTCAGGCTTCTATTTGAGCATTTCTATGGACCAAACTACCCTCTAATGGTCTTAGCAAGTTTGGAATCTCCGAAAAAGTGTGACGTAATTAGGAAACAATTGCCTTTAACTTAGGGTTTGCTCTTCGTTCAAAATTAAAGTAAGTTAGTGCATAGTCTCTGTGGGCGTTTATCTGCCATTTACTTAAGATTGCTCTATTTTTGTATGGATTTCAGCTGTTATACTTTATGACATTCAAAGCCAAAATCTTCTCCATTGCTTTTGATTCAGCTGTTGCTTGATGTTTAAGGTGGTGATTCCCTTTGGTCACATAAAGTTTGCACCATTATTACTCATTCATTACTTGGAGTTAAGAAGCCATTTTTATATCAAAATGTAGCTTGACATTTTCTCTTTTTAATGCATGCCATGAAACTAGTGTTGCTTTTCTAAAATATTTTTAACACATTTTAGAAGAAGTATAATTTTCCAGAATTTTTGCAGACTCAAGCAAATTTTTTCATGAGACACCTGTTATATCATTGGATACCTCCATCAAATAGCTGGGGACGATTTTTTATTTATTGTGAAATCGCTCTTCGTTATAGAGAAATAAGCTGAAATGTGTGCGTAACCTGTATTTTGCCTACTTTTTCCAAATTTGTCAAGCGATTACTTTAGCTAGAAAGCAGTAATCGGGGCAACTAAAAAAATCGTCCCTGGGTATATTTGTGCAGAACACATTTCTGCAGTAGCAGCCCTCCAACTTGCATGGTGAATGCTCCACAATTTTTGGAAAAGAATTGGTCGTGTTTTTGCAAAAAACTACATTTTTTATGATAGCAGCCTACAGGACAGCTACAGCAGTTGGAAGACGATCATGCGTCGGCTAATTTGGCCCTGTGAGACCTTCAGATCGACGCCCTTAGTTTGATTTTATGGCTTGCGTAGTTCAAGAAATGTTCGATTATTTGATTTCTGCAAAAATGACATGTTTTCGACGCCAAAACAAGAAAATCGGCTATATCTCACGGTAGAGAAAAGCTAGAAACTTGCTTTAAAAAGCAAAAATGTGAAGCTCAATGAGATCTTTCGAACGAATATAGTCATGACTGTATAGCAGCTGCCAAACCGTCAGAAATTGGAAAAAACCACTCTGATCGGAAATCTCGAATTTTTGAATCGGGATTACGCGGAGGGTGTTAGAACGCTAAATGAACGTATTTGGGAAAGTTTCGCCAAATTTCATCTGGAGTTACGCCGCCAACCAACAATATGTGCCCAAAAGGAATCACCACCTTAAGAATGCTTAAGCAACAACATGCGGTACCTCAAATTGCTCTCCTTCGTTTTATTCCTGCTGAAGCAGGAATGTATAAAATATAGTAGTGCTGGGACCGGTTCCAAAAAAACCGGTAGAACCGGAACCGGAACCGGTAGGATTTTTAGAACCGGAACCGGAACCGGTGGCTTTTGGAACCGGCCGGTTCTAGTGTTAATTTTGGCTGTTTAAAACTTCAATCTAGGTTTATTTTGTAAAATTTTAAAATTTTCTTATGAATTTGAGTTTAGCATTTGGAATTTAACTTTATTCTGGTACTTCTATTTAGATATGAAATTTTGTTTTTGAAAGACTTGTTGTGTAAATGGCAGAAGATTTTTATATCAATTTTACGATGTCTTTAATAACAGTTTCCAGTCAATGTTTTAAGTTTTCAAAAAAGGTTATAGAAAAAGAAAAACTAAGGTGTATTCAGTGTTAACTCTTCTTTAAGAATGACAAAGGTAAGCATTAAGGATTTGATGCTTTACGGCAACTCTTCCAGCTCTAGCTGTTGCCTCTGCAATTTTTGTGTGCAAACTTCAACTGAAGCAAAGCAGTATACTGAAGACGCAACTCCAGATTAAGGGTTAAGCCTAGTTCACAGCCACCAAGTTTCGAGTCAAGTCAAGTCAAGTCACGTCACGTCAAAGTCAGCATTCACAGATAGCTGTGACTGGACTTGACTTGACTGGACTTTGACTTGAAGCCCTTCAAGTAAAAGTAGACCAACGTTCTACTTTGACTTGAAAACTTGAAAATTCAGCCAATCAGATCGGACATGTCTATAGTCTATACACCAAACAGGCACAATTAATTTGTGCCATGTGCTTAATGTTGTTTCGTTTGAAGTTTTTATTCTGTAAATACTACTGTACGGCTATGAAAAAATACTATGTAACACGACTCTACTGAAGATACTCGGATTACTTTGATTGTAAAAATAAATTAAAATTGAAATAAAAGTTACAATTGTAAAAACAAAATTTTAACGTTTAACAAGTAACACTTTTTGTTTAGCAGATTTTTCTCAAAACTTATTGCATTTAATTTAGCAATGTAGCAATTTAGTACTCATCATTGGCAAAATATCACCAGTTGGGCAAAATTTTGGGCGGAACTTAAAGACGGTTAAGACTCTTGATTGGTCATATTCTTACACTGAGCGGAGCATTGTGACTTCTGTTGCGGATTGCTTTCGCGTACTTTTGACTTGACCTAATTTGACTTTGACTTTAACTTGACGTGACGTGACTTGAATTGACGTGCCTTGACTTGATGGCTGTGAACTAGGCTTTAAGCTGAGCAACAGTATCCCAGAGGTACCGTTCTTATTTAATTAATAGCAATTGGCTGGCGCTACCGAAAAAGAATGCCTTTGATGGTCTATTAAAAATTTTCATATTTCATAGTCATATTTTAGTACTTTTTGCTTAGGTTTAGGATTTGATAGGGAATCGCGCTCTATTGTTACAAATTTGTTTATTTCAGCTACAAAAATTAAAACAAAGCAGCTTGATTTTATTTATTGTAACATAAAATTTTTGGTTTTAAAGGTATGAAGTTAGTTGTACCGGTGTGCTGCATAAGTGCTCGAAAAGTTTTAATTCTCGTTCAACGATTTTCCCCAATGTTTTCTGCTATAGTTTTCGATCTCAAAAAATCTTCGACCCCGAGATGAAAGATTAGCTGCTTTTTCAATGATTAAGCTTTGTAATGTTGTAACTGAAGCTGTTGAATCGATAAGCAAATTTTATTGGACTGCTTGAAATTGGTCGAGGAAAGTTCTGTGCGACGTAACGCTTTCTGAAGGGCAGTAGCTAAATGTTTATCTAGATTGAGAATACTTAGTATTTTGGTAAGCTGTGGTAGCTAAAATTTCCACAACATATTGGTAAAAATGAAACAAACAATATCTTTTTCACAGTAAATATTTGTATATAAATAGTAAAAAGTAAGCAAAAACACTGTTTAAAAACACGTTCACAGCTTTGTGCAGTTAAATATATTAAGTTTTTATAGAAATTGTCAAAAAAATAAAAAAAATCGTGTGATTTTAGCTTTTTTATCAAAAATACCAATTGGAACCGGAACCGGAAGCTGGAACCGGAATCGGAACCGGAACCGGAACCGGTTTCAAAAATCGGAACCGGTCCCAGCACTAAAATATAGTTCCCCTATGTTTAGCGTGTGTTTTCTCTATTGCAACCCATCGATGTCCTATCTTCAACACAGGGCTAGTATAGGAAACTTTTTTGTAGAAGTTCCTTTATGCAGATTAGGTTAGGAATAGGAGGTACATAAGCGGCTGAATTTACAGTCTTCTCGCAGTTGTCAACTGCCAGCAACCCACACGGTTGCATATTTTTGGGTGCGTAAGTTTAGCTTGGGAGCTGCACATAGGCACAAAACTAATTGCAAGAGGCTCAGTCCTTGAGCTTTTCTTTCATACTTCTCAACGAAATTCGACAAATTCATGAAAATTCAAGATATTACATATAAAAAATCAAATTTTGGCAGAGACCATTCTACTATTAAGACAGGATTTCAGAGATGCATCTTAAACTGTGAAAGCTGAACTAACCAGGCAATGCTGAAGACAAAATTAAACTGAATGCTATTGACTTGACTGATTTTCCATTTGTACATAGAACTTGAAACAATGCAGAATATATATATATATATATATATATATATATATATATATATATATATATATATATATATATATATATATATATATATATATATATATTGAAACGGTTTTTCAGCACTGTCTGTAGAATGTTTTCAAGGTCAACTAAGGAATTGCCCCTTTTTGGGGCCAACGTGTTTTAATTGCTCTTAGTTTCTCGTTTTCTTAGCTTCTTAGGTGAGTTGAAACATGGCTCTGAATTTTATATAATTGAAGGATTGGTTGATTTGTCAAAGATAGATTTGGAAAGAAGCAATTTGGACATTTACTTTCTGGGATTTTTTGGAAATCCGTTTATTTCAGTACAGGCAGTCAGTGTATAAGTCAGGCACTTTTAAACTGTTTAGCTACCAACGCATATTTAGTTTTCTTTTGTTACTGAAAAAGTGCAAATCTATTATGTAATAAATTTGATATTTATGTCTAATTCTTAAATGTACTTAAAACTTTCCAAGTCTCAACGAAGCCTGACGCAACGTAGATTCCGAGTCCTGCTTCGTAATTATTTCGGAACCTCTGTTAAATATTTCAGCGTATGTGTCAGACAGAGGCGAAAAACAGAATTTGAACTGAGCTCGAACTTGTCATGTGTATAATATCTGCCACTTTGGACTTCCCATTTGGTTACAAGCACATTTCATTACTGTCGGATCATATCACACTAATCCCCGTAGAAAAATCTTCAACAACTTGTATTTCTTTAACCTAAGGATTCATTTTGCTAAAACTATGTATATAGGTATGTAGGGGTTTTCTGGGTCGCTGAATACGAATCTGAAGTCAGTTTTTTGATAAACCTTTTCGTTAATTTACTATAAACTAAAGCTTTAAGTCGGAGATTATATTTGAAATTACTAAAAATTGGATCAAGTGAACAATTCCCCCCCCCAAATTCCTAAGTACATATGTAAACTTGGTTTATTTGCTGAGGGTTTATTTGCTACATTAGAGATTGGTTTATTTTCTGGGGCTGGTTTTCCACAAGCCACGGACTTGTCACAGATTAGATCCGCTATAATGAACTGATTCCACAGCCTTCACCAACCCTACGGCTTGGTCTTTAAAAGTTTGGAACCGGTCCCTGTTGACCGGTCAATTCTTTTGTCCCACCCAGAGTTGTATATTAATATCCCCAAGGTTTATCCTCATAGTCAACACTACATAAAGGAGGCTTGAGTTCGAGAATACATGGTGCCTGAAAGCTCCCATCTTACTGTCTGTTTGCATGGTTCACTAGACCTTGATAGGAGCGCTACATGTGGCGGGGCTCCCAGAAGAACCAGTGTTGTACTACAGACTCCGGTCCCCCGTAGATGTTTCTGGGTGGTTGAATCAGACTTGGAGTCAATTACTTGGATGAGGTTACCGTTTCGAAGACTCCCCCACTGAACTGCAAGACTGCATGATATCTGTTCGTTACCCTGCGTAATGCTCCAGGAGTTCAGGACCAGCGTCAAATTCCGTTGTTCCCATTATAGATACTCCAATGGATTTCTTTTGTAACACTTGGCTAAAATCAGCTACCTATCCAAGCTGCAAAATATCCATATTTCATTACTTGGCTAGGCTGAGGGGAATAATTTGTTTTCAGCAAACGACCAGGAACTGAATCTCATAAAATGACCTACTGTCACCAAAATGCAGACTTGAAGTATGAGTTGGTGGGTGGGATTTAAGCATTTTGTCCTTGACTAAATCCGGAAACAATCTGATGATAATCACTTCAAACTACGATCATTTTCTGGCATATTATTTTCCCCGAAAGACTTAAACTTGGACTCTGTCGTCAAGCCTTTTAGATCGTTTGCTTTAATTTGTCTTGACCACAATTATATGTACATGTATTAATTTTTCCAACGTCAGTGTGACGTGCTTTGCTAACATTGTTGTACCTTCCATGTACTTCATTTGTATATATATATATATATATATATATATATATATATATATATATATATATATATATATATATATATATATATATATATATATATATATATATATATATATATACTGCGTATTTGTGTATTTTAAATCGGTAATTCTATAGCTGAGTGTTAATTTTTATTCCCTCCCTACCCCTTGGTAGAATCTGTTTAGTACTTTGCTAAAATCGACAAATATATCGACTAAATTAATTCAAAGCATGTCAAAGAGAACCCCTATGAGACGAAAAATTGGACACAAAATCTTGTTGGTTTTCAATTAATTTTGACAGGCGTAAAGTCCAATTTTACGGCCAACCTGTTTTGATTCCTGTCCTATACGCAGCTTGTTCCTAGTCCACTATGCCTGCGAATACTTGGCTGACTTATACCCATCAGACATAATTGTGTCTTGTCTCGATTACCCTCCACCACTTAAAATCCTAACATTTGACCAAATGAGCTAAAATTTGGTATGGGTATTTTTCGACTACACTGAGTTCAAATATCGCAAAATTTTTCGATTTCGCGAAATTTAATTTTTTTATTTCTAAGTGGGGACCAAGGGAAACCGAAAACGGTTTTGTCTTCGATTTTGCTGAAAAGTTGTAAATAAGAGTTTCGGGGTCAGCTTTTCGTTAGTTCAGTATAAGCTAACAATGTAAAATTAATATGTAAGTTTATACTGAGCTAACGGAAAACTCAATCGCAAGACGGACTTCATATTCGTGTTCTACAACCCCGAAAATCCATAATTTACAAAATTATTTAAAAATCGAAAACAACATATTTTCGGTTTCTCTTTGCCCGGAAAAATGAATTTCACGAAATCCGAACATTTTTCGATATATGAATTCAGTTTGGTCGATTATATACGAAATTTTAGCTAATTTCGTCAAATTTTAAGGATTTTGAGCAGTACGGGGCAATCGAGACAAGACCCCAAACATTTAAAATTTTCTCGAGCCCCTGATATTTTATTATTGCATTGACAAATTGTTTGGGCATTTAAAAGCTACACGCTCGATTTATTTTGTTAGAAAGGAACTTTTACTTGGGCCTGACTAAAACAAAGTAGCCACAATGGTTGAGTAACCACGGATGAGCATGGTCGACGACAACTCCGACCAATCCCCAACACAAATATGCAGCTACCAATTTTTAATACCTAGCTTTTGTTTCACTAATTTAAACAAATTTTAAGCGGAACTTTCACAATATATTTTTCTATCCTAAGTGTTATGAACTATGTTCTAGTTTCATTTCATTTTGATATATCACCAACTACCACAAAATGTATGTTTCTACTAACACAGACAACGATGCTTGTCATGCGTTGTCTGTGTTTAGTGTCAGGATCAGGAGATGAAGCCGTCACTATTTCTTGACCCGGTGAGACCCGATTTCATCTTTGGACTGCAGCATAACTCATCATATAATTAATTAAATAAAGTGTTATTAAAGCTACCTCAACCTGAGCTTTAGCCTTTCTATC
Source organism: Trissonchulus latispiculum (assembly GCA_030248195.1). NCBI lineage: Eukaryota > Metazoa > Nematoda > Enoplea > Enoplida > Ironidae > Trissonchulus > Trissonchulus latispiculum. Next base: position 2,828 of record JASAND010008957.1, on the reverse strand, counting down.
TAATTTCTATCTTTACAACCACAAATTTTGACTAAAATGTGGCGTCATTTGTCCACTCTTAATCATCTATCTGCTATCTTTTGCAAGGAAAAATCGACATTATACTCTGACAAGTTCTGCCGCACATCTCCTACATTTCTTTTTGATGTATATATTTGTTTACTGAATCTCTCCTAAATACTGGCTCCTTTTGCTATACATACGTGTTTGGTGACGTTATTTCGTGGTCTTAATTAAGGGTAGTTTTGAGGATTATTAAGGGCTTTTAAAGATTATTAAGAATTATTAAGGATTAAGAATTGAAGATAATATTTTTATGGATAATTAAGGAGCCAGCTGATCCAAATCCTTCAGAGAAGGAGCTTTTGAACATACCAAATATATCATATCATACACATATCACGTATTTAATGTATATATATCAAAATAATATTATGCGTAGTTGTCATTATTTCTAATCAATGCTGGGAACTAAGCTGAAGCACTGACACAATCATTTGATTTTTGAAAACGTTGCCTGTAAGAAGGACGAGAAGAGGACAGGAAGAGGACTGAGACTTATGGTGGACAAACTTTTTTTGCTAAGCGAATAACAAATTCTGGAGTCCAATGAATAATTTTGAACAAAGCCACTTTAAAGTAAACCCTTCTTCCTACTATCATCTGTTCATTTAGGCCATGGTTTCGAACACTAGTTCAGACAATGCCAAAGATTGATTGTAGTTCAGTCGAACAACAATTGTCAGCGCAGCTTCAAACATAAAGTTGTCTCGGAAATCTTACTTCTGAAACATTCCCACAAATTCAAGAAAATATATAATTCAAATCTGGCTATATTTTGAATAATTATGTAAGCTCAGTCGTCGGACTAGCGTAACTCATCGTGCAACAACAGCACTTTACTTCAGACCTGGGTGTATATAATATTTTTTGAAGCAATACTCAAGACGCAATTTTTGTAACCATTTTTTGGGCTCTTTGGAAGAAACCTCTACGGCTAGAAGACCAAAGTTGATTGAGTTTCAAAATGCTCTCTTAAGAAAACTAACCACTCTAACTTTTATCCTAAATTCAGACTTAAGAACAGCACTTGCTAACTTATAAAATAACCATTGAAGCGGGTTTTGAAGCGCTCCTCCCTTGATTTCTCCTAGACAACTCTCAGACGCCTTCCCTGTTTAGCTATGTAGGAAATTGTAGGAAATGTAGGAATGTAGGAAATTTTGTGCAACGTGACCTGGGCTTATTCAAAAACAAAGAACTTTAGCATGCAAAGCTTTCAAATCTTCGCACAGATCCATCAGAAGCGAATCCGTGGATTCTTACACAAATTGACCTAAAGCACACATTTATTTTCAGGAATATACATGTATATACATACTGTACACTGTCTGTGAATATCCCTTTTTAAGGATTCTTGATTATTGACAGGTGACTTCTCGACTCACGTTCTTAAGTTATCATTAGAAATGACCAAATGGCCTCGACAATAAGCTTGGATTTATCACTAACGTGACATCCATTTTTCAATTGACTTAGACTATGCAACCTAACTTTCATATTGGAAGACTGATATGCCATTATTTGGCATTTGACTATGTCATAATCATGGTGCTCGGCTATGGCGATAATTCCTTTCGGAGTGCTTCTATGATCGGAGATTACTTCTTTGCCAGACCTCAAGATAGCCCCTGTAGATATGTTACTCCGGATTCTGTAGACTTTATCCAACAATGTCATATGCTGTCGGAAACGGTCAAGCGAGAATTTCAGCAACACGTAATCTGTGATCAAAATGAAGCTTACGGTCAGACAGAAGGTACGCAAAACCGATTAATCTCATAAAGGTGACAAAAAGTGTCTACAGTTTAAGTTTGCAATATGCATAGTGCACAATCTACACAGTGTCACTTATCCATAATCTCTACTCGATCGAACTCCAAAAACCCGATAAAATAGAAGAATTCTGGACAGGATCTGAATCACCAGCAGCATTTTGATACGTTCTTATGTGTTTCTATTAGCATTTTCTTTGTTTAATTTAGTTTCATTATATTTTTGCTAATTTTTCCATTTTTATTGAAGCTATTGAAATAGCCAAGGCCCTCGATTCCATTGCTCTAAAACACTTGCATCAGGAACCGCTGAAGAAATACTGCATCTGCAGTGAGGATGACACATCTTCAATTAGTCGATATTGCTGGTATCGATTTGGTATCGCATTTCTCAGGACATTTCATTTGCCTAAATACTTTCCAAATCTTCAGTAAGATAGCCAAGTTAAATTGTTGACATGATAGACTGAATTCAGTAAAAAAGGTGTTTTCTGTAACCAGAGCTAGAAGTTGGTCAAAATTTGAACCCGTACTTGACGCCTACCCTTGAGTGACCCTATTGACCTATACCCGTGACTCGCGGGAAATTACTTGACCCACATGACCCACTTTAAATTAGTGATGCGCTATGGCTAAATCTTGGTCAACAATTGCCATTTTGCTATTTAAACCAGCTGACCATGCACTCTGCTGCAGAGTGCAGTCTGATGAAAAGCAACTCAATTAACCTATATAGAATTTTTGCTTATTAAAATGATAGAAAATAGAAATTATGGCACAAACACGAAAATTTTTCAGCAGTAGTCTCAGGAGTTTGAAACTTTGTTGCTAACGTATAATTTTTGTTTCTTGACTGAACCACTTTTGAACCACCTTTCACCTGCGGGTCACACGTTTTGACCCAGACCCCGGGTACCTGTGGCTCATTTCCAGCTCTATTTTTAACCAAGGTTTAATGAAGAACAATCATAAAGTTTCTTTGCACTTACTTGC
>JASAND010008956.1:0-19870 GCA_030248195.1 Trissonchulus latispiculum | reverse complement strand
CTTTTCCCTGAAAGTTGGAGTAAGGGAACAGTATGCGCGGTGTGCTAATTTGAAGTTTACATGCGCTGGTAAAATCTGGTAAAATCATCATTATTTTCCACTATTTTAGGCTTATTGCAATGCTGTGGGAATAATACTACAATACTGCTTTCTAGCAGTGAATGTGTTCTTTGTCTTAGATTCTCTCCATCTACTCTGGGTATTGAGCAACATAACTTCGTTTTGTTCTTTCACTACGAAGCTAGCAATGGCTAGTGTTGGATTCGGTAAATACTGACTTCCGCCATACTAATATCAAATTTTGAAATACCTTCATTATAGGTTTTGGTAGAAAGGGTTGGATGCGAGACTTTGTAAATGATTTATGTCAGTTGCACGTTAACCACAGTAAGTAAATCCATAGCATTTTCATAATTCCTTTATTTCAGGTTGCAGACTTTTCCCAATTTCATGGCATTTTTTCTTTTAAGGGTTTCCTGCTGTAGTTTGTACACCTACTGGAATGATGTTCTTTCGCGATTATTCGTCGTTGTACTCGTACGTTAGTGTGTATAATTTTTAAGGTGGTGGTATCTTTTTGTATAGATTTGACCTTACAAGCTCGAATTCTTTATGAAAGTGGATGAAACTTTCCAGATATATTGTGTTGGTTGTCTTTAACATTCTGGAACCAGTTCCGCATTTTAGGTCTAGAGATGTTTAATTTTCGGTTTTTGACATACTCAGTAAGTAGTCGACACACCGGATTGGTTGTTTCTGTTTTTACAACCTTTGAGCTATCTTTAATGGCTAAGTCAGCATAAACCAAAAACTATTTTTGGGATCAAAAACATGGCCGTTTTCGAGGAAATCAGTCTTTTTCGAAATTAAAGCCAAATCGTATGAACAATTATCGTTTAATTATACTCAATCGATACACGGTTTGATTGTTTTACTTCGATTTATCAAGAACTACCAAATGGATTCGCCTGATTTTTGGCAGGATGAAAATTCGCACTATTGGGGAGCGACAATTTTCTTGGCTTGAGCAAACACGTCTTGAGGTCCTAGAAAACTCAATACAACGTTGCGAAATTTCGTGTCACCGCACATTTGGTGGATTGCACAGGTGGACAAAGGGGGATGGGGTAATTCCCCCCACGGCGAAGTCGTCCACAAGGTTTCGCGAAATTGCTCCCACAAGGGGTAAGAAAATTGGCCGCAAGGGGAAAAAACGTCCAAAAAACGTGTTTTGTCTATCGCTGTTTTTTTGTTAAAAAATGGCAAATATAGCTTTAAAATCGCTTTCAAAGGGGTACCCAAATTCGCTTCCACAAGGGTCAGTGAAATTTGACCTTCCGCTCAGGTATGGTGGATTGTCTGTTGCATTAAAATATGTTGAGCCAATTCCAAGATATTGACCCTCGGCCGATATGTCCTTGATATGGCACAGAAATTTTGGCTGATTCCACAGTTTATGAGAAATCAATGTTTGAAAATTTTGGTCTACATTCATCTTGTCAGATGTCAGTACGTCAGAAAATGTTTGCATTTTGTGCAAACTTTGCATGCTTCTATTTGCTTATTTTGGCGTCGAAAACTTTTGCAGAAAATTTTGCAGAAATCAAATAATTATTTCTTCAGCAACGCAAACTGTATAGCTAAACTGAATATAAGCTAAATTTTAAGGTAGACTTGAGAAACTCATAAAAGCTAGCTGTCCAAAGCTTGAAAACCTTCCCATTACTATATCGTAGACTGTTCTCATAGTAGAGACTCTTCTCGTAGACTGTGTAGTTCTTTGCAAACACAAGAAAAAACAACAGAACTGGGATAGCCTCACCTATTTGCTGAATTCTTATATCACCACGTAAGGCGTACTTTCAACTCGTGTATAAATATTGTAAAGGAGCTCATATTAACAGGCGGAAGGTCACAGAAGAGTACAGGCATCTCTATAGTCAGAAAGTTGAATGCTTTACCGTTGTGTCAGAAAGTCTGTAACAGAAATTTGGGTAAGGGATAAGCAAAACAGGCTTAAGTGAAAAATTTGGAAGCCAGGCTTACCGAAACCTGAGTTCTTCGATGAAAATTGATGGTTTTGTTTGTCGGAGTTAATAAAATTCTGAATTTTATTTAGGATTTCCCAAGTTTTTTAAAATACGTATTTTGTAGAATTTACATTAACAGTATGATGCGACAATAAGTTTCGTGAACAAGGCCCTTTAATTTTGCGATGTTACAACACCACAAATCCGACCGTTCCGTGACCTAAGGCACTTCACGTTGACGTAATGTAGAAGTCCTGAGAACTTTAGCCAAAGCTACATTTCAAGATATTTGACGTTGTTAAAATCTTGAGATTCCTCCGGGTCTCTTTTAACTTGAAGTATCAGGATCAGTAAACTGAATATTTTATCTTAAAACCTACAGTAATATTTTGGTGATTTTTGCAGCTGCTGGATAAATAAGGAACATCCCTTAAAATGGATAGCTGAAGTTCCGGTTATCGGTTGTGCTGTATTAGCTATACTAATAGCAGAGGCTGCGCATACAATTCACAGGGACCATGGCCTTCAATGCCTACCTCTTCTGTCACGAGCAGAGTGGACGTCATCGCTGTGAGCAATGCTTATAGTAATAATAATAATAATAGTAATAATAATAATAATAATAGTTAATAAAATCACACAATGATTTCTCTTTTATACGCATTTAACAATATTATCTTGGCTTTCACGTCTAACGACACTATGCAACGACTTAAAGTCACGTTGGCTATGTGAATGTAATTATTTCGGAAAGTATTAACTATTTAAAATTTAGAATAAGCCAAGGTGGACTGATCTGGATAGTAACAGCAAACTTTGTTGCTTTTTGGATTGGATCGTACGCAGTTTATTATCAAAGGATAGAGCTGTACTCCATTGTGTCTGCATTGCACATTACAAGCGGATGTCTCATATTCACATTTCATTTCCTGTCTATTCCGAGAGTACGTGTAAGCTGAAAAGCAGGGATGAGAACTATTTGGACTTTTCCGGCAGGGTTCGGCTCGCGGACATGGCCAGCTTCGCTTGGCGCAGCTCGGGAGGATTTTGAAAGTGGGTTGGCTCAGCTTGGTTCAAAACCTTGAAATCCATATTCATCGGACTGCGACAAACTGGTGCTTTAGTTGAAAACAACATTTTGAAACTTTTGTGAACTATTAATAAGTTTATATTAGCTGTGGCTTGAGATGTAATTAACTCTGCCTCTAAAAATTATTAGATCGTACCGTCAACAAATTTTCACCAAAAAGACGAAATTACTTTAGTGAAAAACAAACAAATAAAAGACATCGAATATGGAGCTAGACATGTTTCACAATGTCCAACATTTCACAGATCGCTGCTGGTTTGAGAAAATTGCACGAAAATAAAATAAAACCATAGATAACACTAAACACCAAACTGATAAATAGAAAAAGCGGTAAATTGCAACGATAAGTCTTTAAATTTTGCAAAGAATTTTCGAATTGTAGGAACATTTATAATCCTCTGAACTTGTTCGATCTTTTTATTGGTAGAGTTCAAAATACTTCTAGCAATTAGCCTCACAATAATGAGAGTTGATGTCATCCTGCATGCAGTGTCCTGCACGCAATCATACATGCAGTTCTTGTCCTTTCATTACGAAACCTGACAAGAAAATGTAAAATTTGAGAATGACGAATCTTTTCCCGAAATTCTTTACGGATGAAAGTATACCATGACAAATAGAAATAAAACAAGTCTAATCTGACTAATTACAGTCCATGCACAAGTTTAACGTCGCAAATTTAAAGCAAATTGGTCTGGAAAAATAATGGTTTGAAGCATGCTAAGATTTTTGAAAATAATACTGTAAAGTTGAAAACTATACAACAGTAAAATTAAATGATTTTATTAACGGTTTTGCAAGATAGGAAATATAATAGAAAAATGTGATTGAATTAAATTGACCTTATAGGGTCCTATGGTGATTTAATTCTCCGGATCGTTACGGAAGAAATTGCTGCCTTCTCGGCTTGGCGCGTCCAACTTTGAGGCGGCTTTGAGAAACTTAGATAAGTAGAACTGCTACTATTGTTTTAGGCACGACGATTTTTTATGACTGTGGCCAAGAAACTGTTTCGCTGTGTATACATTCTAACCACTGCTTAGCTTCGTTTCAACCTGTGCTGGTCTTCAATTACTTGAAATTAATTCTGTTAATAAATATTGTTGTGAAAAATGGAGAAAACTAAAGAAATTGTTGCGCAACTGAGGGCATCAATACTGAGAATGCCCGTTGCCATTAAGGAAGCAAGTGTTCCACTTCTAATTATTTTGATTGAACTGTATTTAACATGAGCAAAGTTGAGAAAGCAAAGCTGAACTGAGCATTTGTGCCTTCCCTGGAATACAACAGAACAAGAGCAAAGAAGCAATAGTTAAAACACCATATTATTATGTGCTTAACCGAGGCTCACTGAAACTAGAAACACGCGTTGAAATAAATTCTTAAAACAAATTAATTATCAATACAAAAACGGAAAACCACATCAAATAAGACTATATGACACACGTTCTTATACTTTGCTTTGATTACAAAATTTTTTATATTCTTAGCACTTGCTGTTTTAACTTCAATCGGCAATTGTTTGGAAGAAAGACCTTATCCCATGTAAAATACATGAAACCCACCTACAACAATTCGAGGAACATAAAAAGAATTTTAGTAATCTATGCATTCTGAGTTATCATTATGAGCTCATTATATTCTCAATATGAAGCCTTGATCAGGTCAGTTAAATTTAAGTAGTTAGATTTTGTTTATGGACAATGAACTGTGGCCACCTGAGGCAGAATCTGGTCGTCTAGTATGGATAATCTATAAAGTTAAAGTCTCGCACTATCAGTACTACTGGGGGAGAATGGAAATGCAGATTATAATTCATTTGTTTTCATTCTAGAGGACAAAACTTGAAAATACTTTGAAAATGGACTATACCAATATGTAATTACATACAAAAACTATGTAACATTCTGGGTTAATAGTGCTTGCGATCCTTGCCAGACCAGAGTTCATGATACAGGCCGCTCATCAATGGAGCTGTAGTAGTCAACTTGTCAGTGGTCATCAGTTCTAGAGTTTAGGTGGTCTAGAGTGATGGTTTGTATTTGTATTTTACGCCATTGTATATGGTTTTGATGGAAGCAATATATTTGAAGGTTTGACCACGATAGCGTTGAGCATTTGTTGCTTCCCTGTAATACTTGGTTTCAATGTGCGACAGAGTGCGCAGTTGCAAAGAACTCTTGAATTTCTTGTTGCTCCAAAGTCCCAGTGAAGTACTAAGTAGACTTAACTAAACGATGGTACAGGGAAGTCAATTCAAAACTTTCTATGTCAAGAATTCTGTGTGCGTTACACTTAAAACAAATCGTGCAAATTCAGATACAGCGGTTCCAATCAGGCGGTGATAGGCGAAAAACTGTGACATTCCTATTGAAGGCATAGTCCTATTTCGAAAATCGGTAACACATTAGCTTTCAAACTATCGCACCGCATTCGCTGCTAACTTGCGCAAATGCAACACTAACCATGATTATTTAAGTGGATTTATGTCAGTTATCTAAATTGAGCTGAAAATCGTGTCATTCCTGTTTAGGTTTGAATTCAAACCTAACCATTGTTAAATTGTGCCTGCGTGTCTAACCGTCGGTTTAGTTAAATGAAGGTTTTGGGTCCCATCCACACGTCATATCTGCGCCTGTTGTGTTATAGTCACAACTTTCGCTACATACTAAGTCTACGATATATTACAACTTAAGATACTCTCTGGCATGCAAGTGTAATGGACTCTGTCAGATATGGACTGGATTTCTCTGTATAGGAGGGGGTCGTGTCTCCAATAAACTTTTGTTCGGTTCGGGGTCGTTTGCAGTTGGTTAGGGCTTCTAGAATAGGCTAGGCTAGACTAGACTAGATCTGATCAGGATCCAAGACACGAGTCAAGGTCGGAACGCAAAGATGAATCTTCGCTTAGATTGATGCTCCGGCTGTAGTGGTATGCTGACAACCAGGGCTCAATAGCTGACCTGAAATGGGGTCTAAAGGGGTGAGTTCGTTTTAGGCAGGGGAATAGGGATTTATAGTCTCAATGGGCGACTGTCAGTTCAACTCTAACCTCAATACGGATAGAGTTGGGGATCTCTGAAACGTACACGAAAGCCGAAGCAGCTAAAAGGATAATTGTTTATTATTACAAAATAGACACACAGGATTACTATATTCCAGCAGACAATGACTCACTGCAGTTATGGTTTTACAATCAACAGTAATACACGATACTGTCTGCCAGAATTGCCTTTTAGCTTTAGATTGACAGGTACTTTCCTGGTTAGGGCTGGTCATCCGGTTTCGGGGTCGTTACAGTACAATCTTCAGGTTTATATACCCACTCTAGTGCTGGTGTAGGTTAATTAATCCGGTATCCTATATGCTTTCTCTCAACTCAACTCTTAGGCTCTGTGCTAGCCTCTACTGTGACTCTGTCCCTTACAGTAATTCTTGGGACCACACACGCAAGGTATACTAATTAACAACTGTTTATAATCCGAGTCGAGTGGGAGCGAGGTTGGCTTTGCTCTGGCGTCTCCGTATAATTGACTGCCCAGAATAACTGAATTTCGAGAAGAGTTCCGGTCTCTGAAATGGATAATGACAGTTACAGGCTAGGAGAGTGTCGGTTATTGTCGGAAAGGTTGGATCGGCTTCCTCAGATAATTATCTCAAAGTAAATACAAGATACTGAACTAGATTGTCAATTGTTTCAGATGGCAATTCCGGTGGTAAGGATCAGGATGTAAGCGGTACCACTTTCACTGAACATAGCTTTTTAGGTAGATAACAAGAAAGTAGGCTTTTAGATATTAAACGCTAAAGGTTTTCCCAACAGGTGACTCAGGCTTGACCAACGGACGCTGCTGCACGGTGCGCTGATTATCTGCACCCAATTCTCGAACACTGGCAGTACCTTAGACTGATAGTTCCGAACTGAACAGATTCACTGGAGGGCAACTAGACTGGGCTGGACGGTGACTGGATCCACTTCCGGATCCTTGACACAACTGATACGACTACTGACTGACTGGACTGACGGGACACCGCTCCACGTAAATTCCACACTGATCTGGCTCAACCAGGATCAGTACCAAACAGAATCGATCTTCGCAGCAACAGAGGACTCAGTTAGCGATGAGCAGGCGTCGATCGGCTACCTGAATCAAATGGGTTAAAACCCATTAGAAACAGAGGTGGTGGGGATTAGAACCCCAGCAACTATTGTCCGGACCGATTGGCTTTCACGTGCGGGTTCAAGACCCGAATTGTGTATTGTGTAATGCGTAATGTGTTGTTTTACATTTTTAGGTTGAGAACAGACGAGAACTGACGTTTTTGAGGACTAGACGGACGAAGAGGGCCAAGCTTGGGCCGTTCCGGCCTACTTGGCTAAACATGCAAATGAGGCTCTGGTCGAGCCTCTCACGGGCATGGAGTCACGTAGGCACTACTCAGCACTTACTATAGACCTAAACTACAGCTAAACTGACCTAATCTAAATACTACGTATTACCCAGTATATGAGGAGTAACCTATTTGTTATAACTGACGATTAATACTTACTTAAGGCCCAAATCTGGCCACTAGACAGGATACTGTTACATACTACCGGTTGCTACCGATTATTACCGACTATAGACTACCTGGTACTAACTGAGGCCTATTTCATACCCTACAGGCCTAACTAGACTTAATGACGACAATTATAACCCTAACCTGGGTTGGTAACCTACCATTGGGTACCTAGAACATATTATCGTAATTATGCAAATGAGGTTACCAACCCTCTTAACCTGGGCCTAGAAATCTAACTGGACAATGGTGAATTGCCCCATTCTTGCAGAGGACCTGCACCCTGAACCGGGTGACTTACGCTGGCCTCTGGGGGTCAATCTACAACCGGATTTCACATACTAGTGACAACTAACAATTATTAACAAACCTAACTAACACTATAATATTAACTAATGTTACTGGTACTAATTATAATTACTAACACTAGCTATAACTACTAAACTGACCATAACCACTAAACTGACTAACACCTAATTAAACTATTAGTTTTAACCTAACCTAACTGTTTGTAATGCCCTAATTGTTATGCCTAACTACTGCTTAATAGTATTATTTAACTAACTATTTCCCTACGGACTACACTCAAGACCTCCGCGAGGGGTTTACATGAGCAGTCCCATTCATACGGTTATTAACACACAGCAAACGCAGGCGTAATTCCATTCATACAGATTCACACGCACTAGTGTACTACTTTCACACGCTCATTTAGACAGTAGACACACACACTCAGACAGTCGTAACTATACTATTTCACGCACACAGTTTCAGTAACGCAGTCACAGTCACTCACACAATTATTCAGACAGAGTTACGCAACATTCACACCTCATACATACTTGACTTTTCTCACAACCTCAACTGGAGGAGTTTACGTGAGGAGCCGCATTTATACAACACAGCATAATTACAGTCCTAACAGTGCTAAAATGGGGCTAATTCCCAAGATACTAGCCTAACTAAATCATATAACTAGCTACGGTTGCGTGGAGATGCATTATATTTCGGGAATGGCCTAGGAATGGCCATTCCCACGTGATCATCCGTGTGTTTTTGCCTTGTTTTGGTGTGTGCGAAAGCCAATGGGGACAGTAATTGCTGTTCAAGCAATTATTACAGAAAATATGGTAAGGACAGCTTTAATTAAGGGGAGCCGGTATTCTCCAGCTAACGTCTTAATAATGATTAGATTAAACGGTATTTAAAGGTTGAGTTTTCAGCTTTTAAAGTGTTTTGGGAAACCTCATGTTTTAATCCGGCAATTATTATAAAACACAACAAGGTTATAACAGTGGCTTTGAATTTGTGACGAAAACATGGCCGGCAACTCTAGTTGCCGGCTGTGGGGATTGTGGGGGGACCTAACCCGAAAGACCTACTCCCGGGGAGTGGCCTAACTCCCCTTCCTCAAGGTGGGTAGGTGAGGGTCCTCCCTTAAGGCTGACTGCCCAAATTTGTGTCGTTTTTGGGGGCTGAAAGTGGCTTTTATAGTGAAAACTGGAAGGTTAGAAAAGGGGTAAAAGGGTGGATTTAATTGGGTTTTTGAGCAGAATAACCCATGTTATTTTTAAAGGTGAGTTGGGCCGAAAAAGGGCCGTTTTAGAAAAGGACCGAAACGGAAAGGTTAATGAGTTTAAAGCCTTTTGACGGGGTCTGCGAGGTTCGACTGCTCGCAGACCGGTTGAGAAAAAATATAAAAACCTGACTAGAAATACCCCCAGAGGGTGGGGCGAAAGGCCCGCACCCTCACAAATGCAAATACAAACAATGCAACTAAGGGGCGCTCGGCCCAAAAAGGTAGAAAAATGGTCTTCCGGGGTCTATGGACCAAGACCCAAAGACCCCGGGTAATTCGTGAGAGTGGAGGGACCCGGGGACCGCCTTTCAGGCATAAGGGTCCCCGGGTCAGAAGCAGTGCTCCCCGTGAGCCGTCCGAAGACATATAGGCTCACGGGGGCGGCCAGATCGTGAGTGCCTGGCCGGCAGTAGCTGAAATAAAAACCCTAAGAGGAAGTGTGGGGAAGGGGAGAGGTGCTATAGTCCAGGCCTCCATATAATTGGCGCAAGACACACCTCTCCCGGAGACATACGGACAAAAATGGGGGTTAAAGTATAAGCTAAAGTTTCTAAGGGGAGAGAGCAACCTCTCTCCCCGACTGCCAGCCAAGCACTGACTGCAAACTGCTAATTGCAGTCGAGACCCCGTCGGGGGGCTGGCCTTTCAGCTTCTGATAGCTGATTGGCTGTTTTGAATGATCACGCTTGTGCTATTGGGCTACCGAGTCGTGACTACGGTAGCCCACAGGCGCGTCTGGCGGCTGGAGGACCCCCAAATTAATGGGAACAGATGCCCCCTAATTCAGACAGAAAGGAGGCCAAAGGCCGGATTTTAAGTATCAAGTTTTAGGGGTCTCTGCTGGGGCCCATAAATCTGGAGTAAACAGAAACTCCAATATTTTCAAGAAACTTGGTCCTCCAGCGGCCAAGACAAAGGGTTCCCTTTGCTTAGTAGAAAGCAAAGGGACCTCACCTGTTTGGTCCATCAAGGACCCAAAGTGAAAAACAAATTACGTAAGTAAAATGAATACCTAAGTTAAGACTAATAAGACCAAAACTAATAAGTACCTACCTAACTAATAACTTAAATACCTAAGTACCTAGTATTATTGTTATATCTGTATATATGTATAATATTTGTTATACCTATATTTGTATACTGAGTAGTGCAAGGCTGGATTCAGCCTTTTGTGGGTGGGAGGTCAGTGGTGACCCTTATAAGGTCACTATTGTATGACTTACGTGAATGAATGCATGAATGGCATTCGTTCACGTAAGGTCTGGGAGCTTTCCACGCTCTCCAGACAAACAGACGGGCGGACAAACTCTCCAGACAAACAGACAGACAAACAAAAGATAAAAGGCCGACCCGTAGAAGGAGAAGAGAAAAGGGAGGAGTTAAATAACTCCCTGAATAATGGAATTAAAAACTAAAACGTAGGATTTAAAATGTATAACTAACTTGTACTTTTTGTTGTTTCAGGAGTTAAAGAAGAAGAAACTGTGTTATAGTGTAAACACCTGTAATTGTTGTGTAAAGGTGCTAATAAAATGGATAATAATGTGTTTTCTTGCTATTTAAGGGGATTTATGCCAAGATTGGCAATTACGCAACGCTGACATGAAAGGGGAAAGACAGGAGAATTAAAGGGGGTCTCAAATACGACCGCCCTTACACAAGACTGACGTAACAGGGATTTATGCAGATGTGGGAGGCCTCAATACGGCCGTCCCGCACGCGTACAAAAGGGCAAAAGGTCAAAGGTTCGAATCCTTGCACTAAGAGTTGAGATAGCTTAGGTAATCATGCATATTTTAGACAGTTCTAACAACTAATAAGTTCACTAATTAGTGTAGTTCGAGGGCCTCAATACGGCCGCGGGAACACAGTTAAGACACCTTAATTAAGCCCTGATAATTAACCAGATTATTGTGATTTTTAAGGCAATTCTGGCAGTTCTGACAGACAGACAATGCAGGTATAGGTTATAATTGACAGTAGACAATAAAGCTCGATCCTTTATACAATTACCTGACATAGAGAACTGGACTGGCCACGAGATCTTCAGCTGAGCTAATTAATAGAACCAATTGATAACTCACTAGGTTAGCCTTTTTTGGCAGATTTTCGAGTAGGGCCTAGATTATTCCTTACTTAGGCCGCCTTGTACCAGTTATTAATAACCCATTCCTAGTTGCTAGGTGAGGCTGTAATAACGCGAAACGCCTTTTTACTGAATGAAACAACAATTACAGTAAGAGAAACAGTAATTTCATTACACAAGCTTATAAAGGTTTCTGTTCATTCACTAAAATCAACACTGCGTAACAAGCATAAAAAACAATTTCGCCCACTTCCCTTGAATATCTGTTTCACCAGGCGTCCTGGGTATTTGGATAGAGCAACGTTTCGGGAATGCAAAATAGGAAATTATTTAGCCATAGTCTCAAAAAGATATCAAAGCATTGGGTACTCTACAGATTCCGAAACTTCCCACGGACGTATGCATGACTGACCCGTTAGTGGGAACAAACTATTTTGGATATCTACTTATATGAAGGTCACGGCATATTATTCAAGCATTATTCAGTTTGCCGTTAGCATCTGTTTATAACTGTTTCCAGTAGAAGCATCACACTACAGAAACGCCGCTAATCCATCTAAAAGTGACGTTCAAACTCCAAAGGTACAGAGGTCATGGTTTGGAAGAATGGATATTTGCACTTTGTACTATTGCAAAGAAACATTATTCTTGGGTTTCATTTGCTCAGTTTTCTTGATTAAAACTTTGCATCGTGGGAAGTATTCATATGAATCCTAAATGTAAACAGATGACAATATTTAATAATGGTGTTTTGAAAGCGTTGAGTAGGTGTTGAACGACTTAAAGATTCTTGAAATTGCAAACCTTGAAATGTCCATTCCATGGAATGAATGAATGGGGAAATACTACCACTAAAGGTTTGACTTGACAGTAGAGTTGTGCCCGGGCCTTGAATCGGGCCTCGGGCTCCGGGCCGGGCCCGGGCCGGGCCTGCACCGGGCCGGCCCGGGCCCGGGTGTTGAAGCGGTAGGCCCGGCCCGGGCCCGGGCCCGGTCGGCCGCGCAGGCCCGGCCCGAGCCGGGCCTACCGGGCCTGCCGGGCCTGGGAGGCCCGGCCAGGCCCGGCCGGGCCCGGTGAGGCCCGGTCAAATTTTTACCATCCATTTTCTAATTTTTTTCCACAATTTCTTCACTAGAAAGTCCAATTTAAGCTTACGCGAGTTGTCTAAGTTGTAATAAATAGCACTATCTATTGTTTGGCACTGTTTTCTGTATGCCGGGCCTTCACCGGGCCGACCGGGCCTACACCGGGCCGCCGGGCCCACCGGGCTTACCGGGCCTTGAATCGGGCCTCCGGGCCCGAGCCGGACCCGGGCCGGGCTCGGCCCGGCCCGAGGCCCGGCCCGGTTGGTTCAGCAGGCCCGGGCCCGGGCCCGGCCCGGGAAATTTGTTAACGGCACAACTCTACTTGACAGTCTATGCGACATAGATATTAGGATAAAGACCTTTCCTGACATTTCAAGGTTTGCAATTTCAAGAATCTTTAAGTCGTTCAACACCTACTCAACGCTTTCAAAACACCATTATTGAATATTGTCATCTGTTTACATTTAGGATTCATTTGAATACTACCCACGATGCAAAGTTTTAATCAAGAAAACTGAGCAAATGAAACCAAATAACAAAGTTTCTTTGCAATAGTACAAAGTGCAAATATCCATTCTTCCAAACCATGACCTCTGTACCTTTGGAGTTTGAACGTCACTTTTAGATGGATTAGCGGCGTTTCTGTAGTGTGATGCTTCTACTGGAAACAGTTATAAACAGATGCTAACGGCAAACTGAATAATGCTTGAATAATATGCCGTGACCTTCATATAAGTAGATATCCAAAATAGTTGGTTCCCACTAACGGGTCAGTCATGCATACGTCCGTGGGAAGTTTCGGATTCTGTAGAGTACCCAATGCTTTGATATCTTTTTGAGACTATGGCTAAATAATTTCCTATTTTGCATTCCCGAAACGTTGCTCTATCCAAATACCCAGGACGCCTGGTGAAACAGATATTCAAGGGAAGTGGGCGAAATTGTTTTTTATGCTTGTTACGCAGTGTTGATTTTAGTGAATGAACAGAAAGCTTTATAAGCTTGCATACCAGAGAGCATCTTAAGTTGTAATGTATCGTAGACTTAGTATGTAGCGAAAGTTGTGACTATAACACAACAGGCGCAGATATGACGTGTGGATGGGACCCAACACCTACATTTAACCAAGAGTACATAATATATAAGAGTGTGACAGCAGGCAAGCTCTCCGTTATCAGCTCAAGATACATGCTCTGCACGCTAACGGCTGACCCCATACACAAACGTGTATGCTCACTTCAAAGAAATTCGCACGCTATCTTTGCGTTATAAAGCTCGAAGCAGACACAATTTGGACGCACGCAGGCGTTGTGTTTTCGAGCTTTAACACGTAAAGATACAGCGAGTGAGCGTACAGAAACGTGTACTGGGTACACATTTGTGGGGGGGTCACTAGGTACACGTTTGTGTATGGGGTCAGCCGTTAGCGTGCAGAGCATGTACCTTGAGCTGATAACAGAGGGCCTGCCAGCTGGCACTCTTATCTATTATGTACTCTTGATTTAACTAAACCGACGGTTAGACACGCAGGCACAATTTAACAATGGTTAGGTTTGAATTCAAACCTAAACAGGAATGACACGATTTTCAGCTCAATTTAGATAACTGACATAAATCCACTTAAATAATCATGGTTAGTGTTGCATTTGCGCAAGTTAGCAGCGAATGCGGTGCGATAGTTTGAAAGCTAATGTGTTACCGATTTTCGAAATAGGACTATGCCTTCAATAGGAATGTCACAGTTTTTCGCCTATCACCGCCTGATTGGAACCGCTGTATCTGAATTTGCACGATTTGTTTTAAGTGTAACGCACACAGAATTCTTGACATAGAAAGTTTTGAATTGACTTCCCTGTACCATCGTTTAGTTAAGTCTACTTAGTACTTCACTGGGACTTTGGAGCAACAAGAAATTCAAGAGTTCTTTGCAACTGCGCACTCTGTCGCACATTGAAACCAAGTATTACAGGGAAGCAACAAATGCTCAACGCTATCGTGGTCAAACCTTCAAATATATTGCTTCCATCAAAACCATATACAATGGCGTGTTAACAGAAATCATTTCTGACCCCTAAGCGAAATTGCATAAACCCAATATTCCAAGACTAATGACAGTGACAAGACTAATGACTAATGATCTTTGTTTTAGTAAGATCCATCACTCTAAACCACCTAAACTCTAGAACTGATGACCACTGACAAGTTGACTACTACAGCTCCATTGATGAGCGGCCTGTATCATGAACTCTGGTCTGGCAAGGATCGCATGCACTATTAACCCAGAATGATAGATGATACATGTACAGAGGTACAATCACAATGACACATTATGTTATATACCAAGTTACACAAATTTTTAAACAGCATCAATTTCTCTATGTGCAGTGCCCTAACGAAACCCTTTGTAATCAAAGAGTAAGTGCAATAACTGAAGTGACAGAGTGCCCTAACGAAACAGTGCCCTAATGGGAGACAATCTTTCGAGGACATGTTCCGGCAAGTTGCGGCGGTTGGAAAGAGTCCAGGAAACTTTCCGACTTTCGCTGGACGTGAGCCAGTGTGAACTATTTTTGGTTATTCTCCTTGATTTTCATCTAAATTATTTAAAATGCAGTGTTATCTTTATGAACGATAAATGGAAAATTATACTTCTGTGTGGGAACCTCGGTTCCTTAGCTAATTCTAGTCCGCCATTGAAATTCAGCGAAAATTCAGTCTCGCCGAATCTTTCGTACGGAGCGGCGGCTCTTTTACCTGTTCTTCAGCGTTCAGCGGGGAATCTTTTCGTAAGTTCTTTGGTTGGGGGACTTAGTTCCCTCTTAAGTTGGGTCTTGGGTTATTTCCCCTTTTTCCTTTATTTTGTGAAGTGCATTTTGTTTTTGTGTACTGAATAACAACGTAAATGTTTGCTTCGTTTACACTGTAAATTTGTGCCTTTTCTCTATTTTTGTCAATCATATTTTTGTGTCAAACCCAGTAAACTCACGGTACCGAATTTGGACTGCCGGCGTCTGCTGTAGTTGTTTAGGATATAGCGAGTTAGGGACGAGATTCGACATGCACACACTCACGAACCTAGCAACTCTTCTTTTAATTTAATTTCATCCGTTCACCGAAACAAATACCTTTACACCAGTCATAGTGGTGAAAAGCAGTCCTGGACAAGAGGCAAGTATCTGCGGAGATACGGACATGAGTTAGTCATGGCGGATTTGAACCAGTGAGAAAGTTGTTGAGCTAGGCAGAGCGGACTTGTGCTGATTTGAGTCGCTTCAGCACTTTCCATTCGCATTCGAGCCAGTCGGTAGCATTCAGTTCTGACTAGCAGAAACTATCCAGGATACGCAGTTCGAAACCCTAGATGTACGCCCTACGCAGCCGCCCACCAGGCGTCACTATTAACATGACAAACTGTAGTTCCCGCTTACAGGGCGAAGTCGATAACCTAATTGACAATAAGTACTACCAATCCGGACGATAAGTAACAGTAAGCTCATAAGTAAGTAACCAAGTAAGTAAGTAAGTAAGTAAGTAAGTAAGTAAGTAACCAGAAACCAGAAACTAAATTGAAAGAGAGGTAGAAGAGACTTTCTTTACTGCCTACGCTACAGTAGCATTTCTTAATAGTGGCATGTAATAGCTGATGGGACTGACATGATTCTGATGTGCAAAACTTGAAGTACAAAGTTTACTATCTTTGAGACGAGACTATCTTACAGTGAGGTGTCAGCACGAAGCGTAGTCGTAGTCAGAAACTAGTTGGGAAACTTGATAAATAAGGATATACAGAATGCTTTTAAACCAAACGATTATAGCATGTCAAAAATAGTATGTCGGAAAACTGATTGTTTTAGTTCAAGCTGAGCTGAAAATCGTGTCCATCTTGTTTATCTTGTTTAGGTTTGAATTCAAACCTGAGTTTGCTTCAATTGCGTCTTGGTATCTAAGCGTCGGTTTAGTTAACTGAAAGTTGAGGGTCCTATGCCCAAATCATGTTTGTGTCTATGGTGTTGTAGTAACAGTTTTCGCTACATTCTAAGCCTTCGATACATTACAACTTAAGATACTGTCTGGCATGCAAGCTATTTTGTCAAACGATAGTTGTGAAATACGTCCGTTGAATGACTTGGTTTAATACATTTTAATTTCGCCACTTTACCAATGAGCATTTTACTTCGTTTATATATTGAATGCTTCTCTGACTTAATTGGTCCCTCACTGATTGAACTGTCTCAAACAACCGTTTCCGAAGACAACTTTGTGCAGAATGCCAGCGCAAAAATTCAGAACGCAGAGATGTCGCTATTTAAGCAGATCATTAAGCACAAAGTTATAATCAATGAGTTGAAAGCACCTCATTTCCTGGGAGATTCTTTAGTTGATTAGTTGAGCTGAACAACTTTGCTGGGCAATTAAAGAACCCTATTAGTGATACCAAACTGATATTATTGGAACTCGGTAATAGTCCACTTATAGGATCAAAATCTCACCGATCAGAGACTGTGAGGAAACAAAGCGAAGCCGCATTTACATCAGTCAGGTCCAAAGATTTTAGAAGTACGTCTGATCCGTTATGGAAGCCAATGCAAGTGTCTCAGAAGTTCGGCATGGATACAATCTGACAGAAGTATCAATCAGGAGCTTGAGAGACAGCTACAGTCTATTCTACATAACCGGATCAATGGCTTGTGTGACAAATGCTATTCTGTTATTGTTGATTTCATTGAATGTCGATCTTAGACAAGTATATTCACTGCATTGGACTCTTGCTGTTGGAGACTTCTGTAATGGAATGAGCGAAATTTCAATTGTTCTCTATCGCTACAGTTTGGAAGAAGGCTATCATCCCGGAGCAACTGTATTCAGTTGTGGCATTCAGCATTCACTCAGTATTTTTGGAAAAACGTTACAAGCTGTTACGACTCTGTCCATGACAATCCAAAGGTTGGTAGCTGTAAAATGGTGTGACTGGCACCGTACTAATTGGACATTTCGATTTTCACTAAAGGTTATACTTATGTGCTTCTGTCTCAGTGTTAATTATGTTCTTTTATTGTTTTTATTTAATTTTAACGTGTTAGACAAACCAGTGAACCCATCGTGTCGAGCGGATCTGGTTTGGGGAATACCGTATGCACTGCTTATTGCAGTGACTATATTGGGCTGCGCTACTGTTAGTATAACCTTGAATATTTTTACATTCTTTGAATTCTTGAAGTTCAAAAAGTCGTCAAAAGTTAGTACAGATTTCAACTATTCAGCAGAGGTGAAAAAGTTCGCTAGTGTGTTCTTAGTTAGCATTACCACTGCAATTGCTGTAATTATTCCTTGGGGTGCTTCAATGGCATTCAATGTTGATATATCGTTTCTCAATAAATATTATACAATTGCCATGAGATTAATCAATTTGTCGGGACTGAATTCAAGCATTAATATTGTCATTTATTTTGCGTGTCTGAAAGATTTCCGAGCTCAGCTACAATTTCTGCGTTGCAAATGTTTCAACAGACTTAGGAATATTGTAAGTGTTTCAACTGAAACTTCATAAAAAGAAACTGTGATTTGGCAGTGAAAATATGTTAAATTCAATTGAATTTCTTATGCCCAACTGACTCTGCTTATATGCTACTTTGAAATTTTTGTTAAATTCTGAATAGTGTCTTGGCTTCTGTCTCATTCAAAGGTGTCAGTTTTCGATGACACAAAAGCTTGAAAGCGTTTATAAAACAATCAGCAAGAAACCAAAAATTAAACATTACGTATCAAGATGCTGTTATTCGCAAAATTGCAATACAAAAGCTTTCTTAGATCTTTGAAAAATTGAAAAATTATGACAAATATTTAGCCTTTTTATCATTTTCAAGGTATGATCAGCAATTTTGCTACAACATATTTTGCATGGTATCATTTTGACGTCTGGTTTCGAATGAATGTGAATAATTTTATCATAACTTAGTTTGGTCATTGTTTTCAAGTAATAAAATGTTGGCCTCTCTTAACGCTGGCGTCTGCAGTTCTCTGTGTTTGATTTCGACCAATTTACAGGCTGTTTTATGGTTCGCTATGTTGTTGTCGTCTTGTGCATTGAGAGCTATTTTAACATCTGCATGACACTTGTCTTTTAGACCCAATCTATTACGATACATTGTACGTTTATGTGGTCGAAACGGGGTCAAGACCTCTCACTTGTATGTTGAAGCACTCACATGCTGAAGCTCAGTCAGCAGTCGCACCATTTCTAGCTTCAGCACTTGAACATATAAGCAATTGAGCATGCCTACGTTTCGACCAAGTACTGACTAGTATAGTTTGTAACAACATACTTGTTATGTATGTTTGGTTCAACCATGAAATAAAAATGTATAATATCTAAGTCGATAGTCTTTGGCGAGCCTAACATTTGGTGAGCCTCAAAAAATCTGGTTCATCTCATGTGCCTTAATTGGCTATGTTGGCAATTTGAACACTGTGCTTCTGTACCTAAAAGCTTAATTACTGGATAAACAGCAATTTTAGGTTAGTTCCTCTTTCCGGGTTATTTAAACTAGTTAAATTTAACTCGTTTCTAGGACCAAGGACAATAGAGTTGAAAAAGCTAATTTTAACTAGCTGGAGTTAAACGAATTAAATAATGTTTACTCGCTGTTAAAAATTAACTAGGGTTTAAGGGTTAAAACTAATTCTTTTTACCCTGCCTTCATTCTTGCACATTAGCTAAGATTAATTGTTTTAATTTAGTTAATTTAATTTTAATTTAGAATGAGAAAAAGTTTATTTCTTTCTTATGTTTGATATATGACTACCATTACTCAAACGCGTTACCGCTAGCCCTTCTCAGTTTTGAAATCTGCCTTATGATGTAAGAGCCCTACTGAAGCTAATGTACTAAAGTTATATATGTAGTCATAAATATTTCTTCTTCATTTCAGTCTCGGAGACACCATTTAGCAACAATGCAAAGCAACATCACAAAGGTTTCAGGAATTTTTTTCACAAATTCACAAATTTTTCGGAAAGAAAACAAGAACTGTTTAGTGAAATACTCCCGGATTTCCACAGTCCTATTTCTTCTCAGAAAACGTTCGAAAGCACGCATAGAAAGCGTGTATTCCACTTTATTCCTAGTGGAATTGTGCCTACTCTTTTGATGTAGCCGCTTAGCAGTTTCAAAACTCAAACGTGGAATTGTACCTACACAAAAAATCTCAGAAGTGAAATTGTGCCTACTACTTTTATGCCTAATGGAATTACGCCTACTTTGTCTACCTACTTCGAAATAGTAGGCATAATTCCACTTTTGAGATTTGTAGTAGGCACAACTCCAGTTCTTAGTTTTGCTAAATGCGAGTAGGCATATTTCCACTTTGGAGTTTTGACGATGAGTAGGCAGAATTCCACTAGGCATAAGTGGAATAAACCATAGAAAGTACAACTTGGAAC
>JASAND010008954.1:0-51633 GCA_030248195.1 Trissonchulus latispiculum | reverse complement strand
TTGGAGGCGAAGGACATAAAAACGAATCAACAGAAGACATAAAAACCCAAAATAGCTGGAAAACAGAGATTGTATGAATGAAGAACGAGTCTAACATGGCATCGAATATTACTCCTTTCTCTACAACTGCTAACTGTAAACTTTGTCACACACCCTTGGAAAAACTAGTAAACAGTTACTTTCACGAAAATAACGAGGCAACATTTCCCCTGATTGGTCCAATATATTTCTGTGAAAATTGTTACATAAGAAATGGAAGAATAAGGCTGGTACTTTGTTGTTCACACTTAGTAGCAGACGTACAGATTTTTGAAATGGGAACCGACATGCCGGAGCACCGAACCTTTTGTTTCATCAAACCTACTTCAAACTGCCCTATTTGTCTAGAAGATTTTGATAGTCAACGTGTATGCCGGAAGTTGAATTGTGACCACATATTTCACGATTTTTGTATAACATCTTGGTTTCTGAGACATTACACTTGCCCTGTTTGTCGATCTGAGATAGAAACGGTTAGTGAGGAAAGCAATTTAAACATTATTGAGGCAGGTGTGCTTGCATAAATGAAAAATAGTCAATAAAAGGACTAGGCCCATAAAGAAATACCAATTTTTCATCTCAAAGATAACACAAAAAATGGCTGAGAGATACTATTGGAGTTATGTGGTGCCAACAGCGGATGGTATTAGAGTGGGGCAGTATCTTGGATGGTATAGTTCGTACGAAGAAGCCAAACAAGCTGCTTGTGCCCCTATACTGGCTTTTGGTCCTATTATTGGTTATCCTCCAACGGTTATTAAAATCGAAAGGGTTGTAGGAGGAGAAGTAGTAACGACCATATTTGTTTCTATGGTCGACGGAATAGAACAACAAGTGGATATTTTTCCGGGTCATGTGACTTCGTGGCTACCCCAACAGTCCTCTTAAGGGCTCCCCAAGGAAAAGGGGTAAAAACCAACTAACACTTCTACTAACACAACTAACAATATCTATTTCAAAACTTAAAAAAATCAAAAGTAAAAAAAAATTAAAAACTGAAAAATTGAAAAAAATAAAAATTAAAAACTCAAAAAAACCACTAATGGGCCGACGCCGGGTCCCCAGCCCCGGGGGAAGAACACAGAGGGGTGGTAAGGAAGGTTGATGACGACTTACAGAAAAAATGTTCAAGGGGTGGGAGGGAGTGGGAGTGACAAATTTGGGATTGGGATTGAGGGTCGAAACGGCGACACTATACTACTGGTACAATTTAAGGAAAGTACTGTTTGTAGATGGTGTATAGTAGAGATGAGCATTTTGGCCCGTCGGCTCGGGCCGGGCAGACATTCATTTGTTGGCGGGCCGGGCCGGGCCGGGGTCGAGCGGAGAAATTTATAACTGCGGGCTGGCGAGTGTCGAAACGGACCGAATCGACTCTAAGAAAATACTGTGAAAGCATAAAATTAGCTAAAACGTCAGCTAGCGGGCCGGGCGGGGCCGAAAAAATCCGTTCTCATCTCTAATGTATAAGTGTATTAGTGTATACATTTGCAATAAAACACAGAGGCTGGTCTATAGGTTGTTTTCAGAACGAACTTTCAAGTGTCCTTCTTTAGATCGCTAACGGGGAACTAAACTTACAAACATTAGCTAAAACAAAGCTGCATCTTTAAAAAATAGCTGATGACAGGTTAAGAAACATGTTCTGACATTAACAAACCTTACCAAGATTAGTTGTTCATTATAATATAAGCTATCCTAGCTTCTAGCACAAATTAAGAAGCCTTACAGCAACGTCTTAAGACTGTGAAGAAATATTATTTCAAACTTAGAGTTGACGCAGTCTTGTGTAAACGTCTTTCTTTTTGAAAGAAAACAATTTAAACTGAATATTTTGAGTGTCAGTGTGCCACAGAACAAGTCAGGGATGGGACCCAGAAACTGCAGCAAAATAATCTGCTAGCTATCAGTCAGACAGTCAGAAATGCGTTTTGTCATTGCTCAAGGAACCCTAACATGTAATCTATTGACCATCTACATTCTACACACATTTTTCACTTTCAAAACCGTTAAACTTCAGCCCATACCGAGCTAGCGATATCAATTTAATTATGGCTTATCTTACTTTACTACGAAGATGAGGTCCTAAGCACAAAACAAGACACAGAAAACACCTTGCTTCTTTGTGATTGCAATGTTCAAGACCAAATTTATTCCAACTTTTCAGTGATCGCTTAAAATGTGATGACAAACTTGTAGCAGACATGCACACAGAAGACCAACATTTTCTGCATATCTTATGTAGATTTACAGCTGTAAGGTATTATTAGCTTAATAGGTATTTCCAAAACCCAGGCATTTTCTTGGAAAAAACTTTGAACAAACGTCTTGCGCCTTTGCGTGAAATGATATCTAATTGGAAATATTAAGAAGCAGAACCCTCCTATAAATAGGATTTCCTGCCTTTTTCTAATGCATCCATATCAGATATATGAATTTTAAACAATTCATGCATATAAGTTCTATGTAAATTTAGGATTAAGTTGTGGTCTCCTCAGTACGGTAACCCATAAATAGCTAACAGTAAACTACTATATAAGATGAAAATATTTGGTAAAATATAATCAAGACAGCACAATTAAACTCTAAGATTTATTCTTTATATCGTAATTTATTGTGGGGCAAATTAAATTACATATTCAGTGTTAAATTAAGTTCAATCGATTTGCTTCTAAGACTTGCTCTTTTCTGATTGGTTTGGCTTATTTGGAGTTTGTTGGCACCCTTCTACGCTAACTGAGGTGAAGAGAACGTGAACCACTTCAAGTGAACATGTACACCTATGCAGCTTGAGCGAATAAATGTTTATTACTGCTCGTCCGTGAAGTTTGATCTAAAAGCGTCTAACACCAACAGGAGTGTACATCTTGCTGACTTCATATACCCAGACGGAAGCAGACGCGCGTAGGGCGTAGGCGCCCGTCGACGCGCGTATATCAGCGCCTGCTTGCGTTTGTGCGTTTCAATTGATTTTAAACTGCTAAAACGGCATGTTGCAATCTGAAGGTGCATTCATAGTCGCGAACGCATAGAGACGCGCATCAATGCCTCCGATTGTAACACGCCGTTTTAACCATTTAAAATCAGTTGTAACGAATTCATGCTAACGAACGCATGCAGACGCTTACGTACGCGCGTCGTAAGCGTCTGCTTGCGACAGGAACTATGAATGCACCTTAAGGAGTCCACGCGCGTCGACATGCGTCTCTATGCGTTCGCGACTATGAAGGCACCTTAATCAAGCCTGTTTCGCAAAGCAGTACTGGACCTGTTGTCAATTCCTCAGTGCGGCAGCCTACTGTTCCATATTATGCAGCAGTTCAACATGACAACTTGTGGCAGATATGTACAAAAATCAGCCACATCATAATAAACTTACGTCGAATTATCATGACCATTTTCGTTCCAGCCAACTCCCTTCACTGAAGACTCACAAAGAGGCTCATGCTTGTATGTAACTAATGCATGCTAAGAAGTATGTAGCGTTATCCCTCAGCCTCTATATAGGATAATAATTTAATACCCTTTAAAGCTGAGCTAACTAAAGTAGGGTTTCAGGATCGTGAGTGCAGGCAGCTGGTTTTGAATCAAATGAAAATCTATCCAACCAATGGAAACAAAGAAGTCCAAATTTTTTGCCGCAAAGAAGACTTTGTGTTTGAGTAACAAAAGAATTAAACCAAAGGAAAACAGTGGAAGTCTTTCGAAGGTTGACTCTCTATATCCCTCCAAATTTTGCCAAAACAACATTATACCAGCTGCTCACAGAAAATGGAAAACTCAAGGACATTCGAAAAAGGAAGTAACAAATTTTGAAATTGTTTAAATAGATGATTCCACTCAATTCGGAAATATTTTGTTTAATCAGCTGAAATATACTGTGGGCGCATTTTCAGGACTGTATATAGTTTTCAAAATGCACAGATCTTTGACTTCGCTTCAACATCTTACTTTTCTATTTACTTTAAGTCGTTATCCAGTCATGTTATCATGTTATCCATATATATATGTTACGTACTGTATGATATTTTGTACCGTATAATACGGTACGGCAATTTTACTATTTACGGTACGGCAATATATATACTTACTTATGAGTAAATCAGCACAAAGTTATTCTATGGCTGACTCATCTGTTTTTGGAGAATTAATTCCAGCCTTTAAAAATTATATCATAATGTAATGCAAAGAATGCAAATCCTAATTTTCTAACTAATAAAAACAGGTTTAGGAACGGTTAAACATTAAACAGACACCGTCGTCAAAAAGTGTTACACAAAAGAAAACTGAGACCACTTTAAGTGTTTCACAAACATTACACCAAAAGTTTCATTTTGATGGTACGCGGGTACTCGTATGTCGAAGCGACACGATTGATTAACTGAGTCTTTCAAACAGCAGACTTCACCGAAACATTAATTTGATGCTGTTAGAATGTCTGACATATTTCACCTCTTCAACTTTGACGAGAATTAACAGGAAGTGCGCCACAAAAGCATGTCTGAAACTTTTTTACTAATCTCAAAGCCTTCGTAACTGTAAAAGGATGAATCACTAAATAGTATGCAACAGTATATAGCAGCATTAATTTCTCATTCACTTGAACCAAACCTGCGGCAAGGAGTAAATGGCCGGTCGATCCAAAAAATAGCCCGGCCGTGGGCATAAAATAATTCATCGTATAAAACGAGGTTATTGAAACCATATGTTCTATTTCACAAGACTACGAAGCATGAGTCATTTGGAATGAGAGGAGGTCAAGACGGACTGCTGCGAACTTAGATCAATTCATTCAGGAATTTTGTTTACATATCGATCCTGTAAGTTTCTGTTGTTAATTTTGCATTTCTATTTACATTTAAATCGGCCTTGACGCGATTATGCTCACAGTTCACAAAAAATAACTTCACTATCGTCACATTCATTAAGATGCCTACCTGAATACGTTTTCTGAACATGATGTCCTATCAGCAGACGCCATATTGCCTGATTTGGCTGACAGGAAAAGTTGGCATAACGGCAAATCATTTTCTCAAACGACAGCATGATTAAATTATATAGTTAACAGTTTAGAAAACGTTTAACCAATTTAAACCCGGAAAATCAGCTTAGGCCTGGCCTACTCGGAAATATTGGTCCTCTGTGCACAGGCTATAAGTCTAGCGGCAGTCTAAACGACTTTCCAGTCAGTTTTAGAAAAGTTCAGAGAAATTTGTTGGTGTCAAGCTAATGAGCGAAGTTCACATCCAATTTCCGGCTGGACTTTGATTTGTCTTGAGAATGTGAAAAATGGCAGCCAGTACCTTTTCACGTAATTTTGGCCTCCCTGGTAAAATAGAGGAGAAATGAAGGGAGTTTCCTTCTCAAAACTAGATAAGAGCGTCTTGGCTAATCTCGTCATTTCAACCGTATGTAACGGAAAAGTGTAACAAGCGTATCTTATCAGCGAAAGCTTTATGGATCTTGTGGATGTGAAGTCAATGTCACGCAGTGTATGTCCCGCTATGCAGACTTTCCACTTTCTGCTCGAGTCGGTATAATTGTTTTGAAGTTTTGACTGTGCTTGTAAAAAACCACATTTTCTGGTAAAATATAATGTCCACAGCAGCAGGAAACTGTGCCCAGACGGAGACAGTCTGTGGTCTGTGCGAAGAGAGACCCCGGCCGAGATCGGCTTTGGAACTGGCCGGGCTGAGGTAGAAAAATTTAGTACTGAGGTTTGGTCTTGTTTTCAATCTTAGCTATTTTATTATGTGTATTATGAATACTAGCCGACAAGACTGTTACTTAACCGAAAATTACCGCCTTTACGCTTCCAGAACATTGAGTCTTCTGAGTCAACATACCTACTATTGCCTTTGTTAACAGTAACACAAAGACAACACTAACTACAAAACTAACTTGCAGATTAATAGGTCTGTCCTACTTGTAGAAGTGAGGTAGATTTTAGGTCTGGTTAAACAGTTTTTATCTAAGACTGGGAAGAGAATCCTGTTAAGCCTTATGAATATATATTGGCTCATCAGTTAGCACCAACTTGTCATCCTATTGTGAACGCAACTTATTAAAATGGATGGCAGAATGAAATGTCTGAAAGCTTTCGGATGTTGACAATACAACTTATGGAAGCTTACTTTATCTAATTAATTAAATTCTGTTAATTGCCTACAGCTGAGTTCATGTAGAAATTAAGGTAGTGGACATTAAGATAGCGAAATAGCAAACAAAAAGTACCAAGAAACCAAAGATTTAATCTTCCTACAAAATTTAGACTACATGTAGGTTTTACTTATAGTAGTATAGGAGACATCAAATGACCGCTCTTTGTACAGGTATTTTGGCTTCATTCTGGCTTTGACGAATAGGGTCATTAATCATACAGGTAAGGTCATTAATCATCGGGTGCAGATGTTCTCAAGGTCGTTGTTGGCCAATTTTGCCTTTAGCTTAGATAAGCTTTGTAACATTGTGCTAAATTTTTAACACAGTGTTATTGGACTATATTGTCTACGTATGTAACTTTACCTATGTATTTTTCTAGTTAGGTTACCTGCCTAATTAGTGTTTTAATTATATGCCTAATTAAGTACATAAATTAATCAAGTAATATTTTCAAACTTTTTTCAAACTTTTTTATTTACCTGACTGTTTGCCAATAGATTCTTACCTATCAGCATCGTATAGACCTATTGCAAAATTTTCTTCCCGAATCAACTAAAATTTTCCATTTCTTGTCTCCTGAATTTCTTCATCTGTACCTTTGTACTAACCTTGAAACGGAAGACATGTAACAAAACACTTAAAGAAGACAAGATTGTTAGTTACGTACTTCAGAATATATTGAAGCTAGCAGCCTTCTAGTGTTATCATATCTTTAGCATACTGAGGACTCAAACCTGTCAAAAGCCTTTCTCTCCCTGCTTGTTTAAAAATTTTCTCCCTATTAGCAGCCTTCTAGTCCTATCATATCTTTAGAACACTGAGGACTCAAACCTGTCAAAAGTCTTTCTCCCTATTAGCTGTCTTCTAGTGTTATCATATCTTTAGCATACTGAGGACACAAACCTGTCACTACTTTTCTCTCCCTGCTTGCTTAAAATTTCCTCCGTGTAAGCTGTCTTGATTGCACCTGTCTCAATGAAATTAAAGATGTAAACAATAAACATTGGTTGAAAATGAAAATGTTATGTTTCCTATTACATAATATTGGCAATACTTATCACTTTAATTTTTGTGTCAAGTTAAAGAGCATGTGTTGAACTAACTTCGGTCACCTGTTGGTAATTATTGGTTGACTAATTAGTTAGTAATAATTTATTAAAATTGACTGAAAATTTGCTGAAAATGAAAATTTTATGTCTCCAATTGCGTAAGATTGTTGACACCTATTGGGTTAATTATGGTGCCTGTGTAATAAAGTAATAATGAACTAACTTCGGTCACCTGTTGATAATTATAGGTTAACTAATTAGTTAATAATAATTAAAGGTGACTATGAAAATTTGTGTGTAATGAAAATATTGTTACATAGAACTTTTGGTACCAAGACAATACAACTTTTGTTTAATAATTAATGAACAAGGGTATGCAAGATAGAGGTATGCAAGGTATTTTATGAAACCTAGCACAAGAATGCTGCAAAGTTTAGACATATATTGTAAGTTTGGTAGGATTATTAACCTTACTGACATATGAATCACCAGATTTTACATCGCCACGACAATGAATTCCGTTGAAACCGGTAACATTTTTAATTGTAGCATTTGTAAAAGTTGTATTTTTATCCGTTGTATTTTTTAGTCGTCATATTTTTGTATTCTTGCATATTACAATTTTAAACATTACGATTTTAAACATTTCAGTTGTTAGATTTTCTAAGCATTATTTGTAGTGTGAAAATTATTACTTATGCTTCAGGTTCACCATCTGTGGAGAAGATCATTGACAATTTGGTTATTCTTTGTGATGAAATGGATCCCGCTCTAGTAGCAGACTACATGGTTGAACATCGGCGCATAACTCCGGATTATCGAGATATAATCAAGTCCGAAACAAGATACGATGGAGTGTTTGATTTCCTACTGCGACTGAAGCGGAGCAAAGATATCGTGCCCCTGCTCCACGAGGCCTTGATTCAATCAAAGCAGTACAACCTGGCCAAACTATTCGAAGGAGGAACCAAGGAGAAAGGAGTCACTTGGAAGATTTACACAAAGAGCAAATATTTGCTAAGAGAAAGCCAGGACACCTTCCCTACGGTACAAGCAGCGAGACTGGACGCAGCGATGGCCCTTGGACCCTTGGGATGTGACAACCGTGCCGTCGTATTCATCGAATGGATTGGAAATTCTATGGTGAAATAATGGAATGTGCCGGAATGGTTCGTATCCCCATGGAATCACCAAGACTGTAAAGACCACTAATATTAACACACTATTAACACTAAAGACACTATTGACAATTACATGCTAATGTACAGTATACCATTGACTATTATTATTATTATTATTATTATTATTATTATTATTATTATTATTATTATTATTATTATTATTATTATTATATGGTATTAGATAACACTACTGTCCAGTAAACCATTGCATAACACTGTAGTATTGCATAATACTGTAAAATGTTGCATACAGTAAACGAAATGTTACGGATAACATTAGTTGCACCTTTGGT
Organism: Trissonchulus latispiculum; assembly: GCA_030248195.1. Classification (NCBI taxonomy): domain Eukaryota; kingdom Metazoa; phylum Nematoda; class Enoplea; order Enoplida; family Ironidae; genus Trissonchulus; species Trissonchulus latispiculum. The sequence goes on along the minus strand of JASAND010008954.1, from coordinate 42,909 downwards.
AGGTAGGCAGTTAGCCATGAAAAGACGGATTTTTGAGCATTTCTGCTTCTACCCTGTCTAGCATATTGTAGATGGGTTGAATACTTCTGCGATATCTTTTGTATTCACGTAGGTCTCTCATCTTATCCCTGACTACATCAATTTCGTGGATGTGAGGTCTTGGTGGTAGTCCGCATTCACGTCTGATCAGATGTTCGTGCCCATGACATAGCGCACCGTAGGCTTTACGAGACACCTCCTCAATGGCAGTACGTGGGTCAGGGCATTGTGAGCTTGTCCATGTCTTACTGCCTATAATCATGACGGCTACATAATGGCCGGTAATCTCAATGCGAATAGGTGGACTTTGGCGCAGGGCCTTTTGTAACAGTTCGTTCAACAGGCTTCGGGCCGACATGATGCACTAATGAAGTTTAAACCTTATCACCTTCTTATTAACTAAAGACCTTGCATCTGATAGGGCAGACTCACTCCGAGCGCCAGTTAATATGACCTTGCCAGTGTGGAAAATGAGTGCAGTAACCCCGGCAATCTTACATGTGAGACCATTAAATAGCTCCGGTTCATAGCAAACTTGATGGGTATGTCTGATACTATCATATAAATTCCTTAGGTCTATATACCTGCCAACTGAGAAGGATCCCACCAGGTTCACCACTTCGCCTTCGCGAAGAATACCGACATTAAGAGCGCCTGCTAGTTGACGAATACACTGATTAGCTCGTTCGATTGATTTACATCCGAGGCAAACAAAACTACCACTAGTGAATAATTAGAAAGTCGCCTCTTCGTGTTTCAGACTACCGCCAATAAATCCACGAGAGTCTAATGTTAGGAATGTTCGTTAGGTGAAGTTCCCTGTCAAAACGTCCACTGAGAACAACATTAACAATCATTGTTACTCCCTCACTTATCTCCCTCACTTATTAATGTGGAACACTAAGGTATCACCCGACGTTTATAAAATGTAGTAGGGCTAATACAAAGACAGCATCTAAATTCTATGGTAATAAGAAGCGAATAGAGGTACTGTTAAAGTGCGCCGTACAAGATCCTGACTATGGCTACTGATGCAAATTCCCAAGAAGGGCATTCCTTTTTAAACTTTACGAAACTCCAATTGGTCAAAGGAGTTCCCTGTATAATCACAAGCCTTCTCATAAAATTTTTACTGTCTACGATTGTATTAGCGATTTTGTTGTCACAGCATACCCAGTGTAATCTACCACCACTGAAGGATTCCGTCACGGTAAACAATGCCATCTTTATTCATAATGGTTGGACTGAACACCTTGTATCACTTGATAGTTTTCACGAGATCCGCCAATTCATCTACAATTGTCTAAACTTCCAGTGCCCTGTCTATATCAACGGATCGATACCGTGTCCCTACACATCCACTTATAACGAGACAACTCTTTGCCTGGATCAAGATAAGCGTGTCCTTTGTGGCTTTGTTGGTCCTGTCAGTTTTACAGCAGACCAGATATACCAGCTCTATAGTCAATAAGTAGGCCTACCACACGGCCTAGTAATACCACATTTATTCCATATATTGCACCATGGGTATCTATAAGGCACTCCAGAGCCTGATCCGCCTCAGCCGCTACCACAAGAATAAATGCAGCCGATATCCGAGGCAGAAGATAATCATTTCTATTCCTGGCATTGGATGGCGACGAATTCTACATGTCGATATGAAGCAACTGATCAATGAAGATGAAGTAGTCGAAGAACTTATTCTCGATGATGAAGATATGATGGATACTACGAAATGATATAAATATTACGAAGAATGATATGAAGAAAGACAACGAAGAGTCAAGAAATTTGACACTATAGTGACTATTGTGTATGTATATATGTATTGTGTTTGCACTGTATGAAGAAATATGACCCTATAGTGACTAATGTGTATGTAATATTGTATTGTGTTTTGTACTGTATGTACAATAAAGTCATATAAACAGCGTTGTTGTTTTCATAGTCAGTATGGAGAGAGTTAGGACACCAAAGTTTCAGCATCCGTTCACGTGTATCGTGGCGGCTCCAACAAAGGCAGGAAAGACCACCTTTGTGTCACGACTGGTAGAGCATGCAGATGAAATGATCTCCGAACCTCCAGAGAAGATTATATGGTGTTATGCTGAGTGGCAAGATGCATATGATAGACTTCCCCAGGTAGAATTTGTCAAAGGCCTACCGGATCTAGAGAAACTGAAAACCCCTGGCGCAAAATTGGTAGTACTTGATGATCTGATGAGCGAAATTAAGCAGCAACCTAACCTTATTCAACTATTCACCCGCGGTTGCCACTATTGGTCCTGTAGTGTCATCAATATCACTCAAGATATATTCTACGATAGGCAGCGGACTAATAGGATAAATAGTCAGTATATTGTCCTCATGAAGAATCCAGCCGATAAGCTAACCCCGATGAACTTGGCAAGACAAATGTATCCAGGTAGAGTGAAAAGATTTATGGAAGCTTTTGAGCATGCCACCAGTAGACCGCATGGATATCTACTGATAGACCTAGACCAGAACACACCAGAAAGACTCCGCCTACGAGGACATATTTTCCCAGATGATCCTTATACCGACGTATATTCCATAAAAACTGACAATATCAAGAAAGAATAATCATGGATCGTTTTGAAAGAAAGATCGATACACTGCGACTGTTGTGTCGTTGCAAAAGTCGTAAACAAAGAGAGGCAATTGTTCTTCATGGAAGTTCCGACCTCATTAAAGCTATTTGTGACTGTGCAGAAAATATCCTCTCTGGCAACGTAAAGATATCCCAGAAAGACAAGAAGAGATTAGCAAGATATAAACACGCTCTAAGAGCCCTAAGAAAGAAACGAGTCAGCCTTAAGAAGAAGAAGAAACTAATCATTCAGCAAGGAGGATTTTTACCAGCTCTCCTGGGACCTATTGTAGGTATTGTCAGTGGACTGCTCGGGAATCTCATAAGATAATAAAAACTGACATTGGTGAGCAAAGCAACAATGGAATACTCAATACTAGTTAAGTCAGACTACTTTGATGAGCACAGTAGATCATTAGAGAAGGAAACTAGCAATGTTCTCAAGTCTAAGCTACCAGCAGATATCAAGAGTAAATTGTTTAAACAGGCAGACTATAGACGTCGAATACTACGAGATAGACCAACGGAGATGACCGTGAAGTCCCATGCTATGCCAGACATTGTATCTACCCTACCCCCAACACTGCAACAGAAGGGTAGGCATCTGATTGAACATATCATGAGTATACCAGGTCTCAAGATTAACAGTCGAGGTGAAATAGAGTATCAGGGTCAGCCAGCAGTTGGATCTAGAATATATGATCTGATTCACGACTTCATTCGTAACAGACCCAGTCAACCACCGGCAACAGGGTGGCAAACATTGGCAAAGGCACTAAGAGACAGCAACGTACCTCAAGAACTTATCGGAAACCAGATTATATCGGACCTTATTAGATCAGCCCTAAGAAAACTTAAATGGAAGCGGCACTAGAGAATACAGGTACTGATAACAATATTAACACCGCCACCTTAGAGAAAATTTACTATGATCCGCAAAGTCCTGCAGCATTTGGTGGTATTAATCGGGTGTATCAGGAAGCAAAAAGACATGGAATCTCGAGGTCCAAGGTCACTGATTGGTTGGAGAAACAGTACACTTACAGCATCCATAAACCAGTTAGACACAGATTCCAAACGAGGAGGTATCAGGTGGCAGGTATCGACGACCTACGGCAAATAGACTTGGCAGAGACAAGAATGGTGGCTACAAGTACCTATTCAACTGTATTGACGTCTTCTCCAAGTACGCATGGGTGATCCCAGTTAAAAGCAAGGGTGGTCAAGAGATGACTAGAGCTTTTCGTAAAATATTGGCAGATGGCAGACGACCACAACACCTACAGTCAGACAGAGGCAAAGAATTTTTGAACAAAGATTTCCAATCACTCCTCAAGGCGAACCACATTAACTTTTATACATGCAATAATCCAGTGATCAAGTGTAGCCTCGTTGAGCGTTTCAATCGTACTATTAAGACAAAGATATGGAAATACTTTACAAAGACCAGATCGTATAGGTACATTGACGACCTTCCTCAACTCGTGGAAGGCTACAACAATGCTCGCCACAGGAGTATTCGTATGACGCCAGTAGAGGCATCGAAACCTGAAAATATGGAAGAGGTTAACAGGGCACTATATGGTCCATCCCGTGGAGAAACCCAGCCAGGATTAAAGAAGGGAGATATGGTCCGTATTAGCAAAACAAAGGGTCTCTTTGACAAAGGATACCTCCCTAATTGGTCAGAAGAGTTGTTCCGTATCAGAAGTGTCAGGACTGGTGAGCCACCCATGTACCTCCTAGAAGACTATGGCGGCGAAGAGGTGATTGGTGGTTTCTATGAACCTGAGGTACAAAAGGTTGACGAACCAGACACCTATTGGGTAGAAAAAGTTATAAAAACCAGGCGTCGAAAGGGTCGTAAAGAGTATTTTGTCAAGTGGCTTGGATACCCTGACAAGTTCAACAGTTGGATAACTGAAGACAATAGTTTTTTACCTATACCTACCCAGTAATACAGAACTACGCAACAAACAAACTGCACAATTTCCGAGTCAAACTTCCTCATCGTGTTGACCTCGAAGGCGAATGGGAGGTGGCACTTGTAGAGCTCGGATATCCTGTCACCTGGTTCAATGTAGGAAACAAGGATGACGCAAAGCTTGGAGTGACAGTTGGTAAGAAGACCTTCCATGGGCATATCCCACTAAACAACTATGAATCAATACACCAGCTATGCGATGCCATCAATTATACCCTTGAGCTAACAAAGAAGATCAATTGTGAATTGGCCTACGATGAACTTCATAGACGTGTCGGACTTAAACCTACTACCCTAGATGAAGAACCAGACTTTAAGGCGTTACACTTCAGTAAACAGCTAAAGTATATGCTAGGATACTCTGACACAAAGGTCGTTCCAAAGGAAAAGACAGTCTCACCACCTAGATACGCAGTGGCCGCTAATGCACCAGACCTGAGAGGCGGACTATATTCCCTCTTCATATACTGCGACGTGGTGGCACCGCAAATGATAGGAAACACAATTGCTCCCATCATTCGTGTTGTCAGTATCGAGGGCTAGCATAATGATACTGTTGATCGAATATACAATAATCCACACTATATACCAGTGCTAAGAAAGGAGTTTGATAGTATTGAAATACATATAAAGGATGATCACGGTATGGCGGTAGACTTTGAGTACGGAAAGGTCTTTGCTAAGTTACACTTCCGAAAGCGAAGATGAGTTTCTACCTGTATGTGACCGGAAAGGACGGAACCTTTGAGAACCAGCTAGCTCACCCTCTGCATCTACATGGCAGGTGGTCTGTTGCAATGGTTGACTTTATCTATCCGCACACCTGGAAAGCCATCGGTGCAGACACATTCATCATAGTCCTATTTGAGGCAGACGAGAGAGCAGTTAGTAATATACCCAGGCGGAGATACTATAACCTTCACGATCTGATAAATACCATCAACCTTACCATTCAGTCAATTCTTAATGAACGTCAGGAATCACCTCCTATACGTTTCGTTTATGATCACGAAAAGGATCGAGTCTACCTAGACTTACGCGAAAATCCAGAACACCTTGAAAGACCCAACTTCGGATTTGTCCAATTTGCTCCTACCATTGTACGCATGCTTGGCTTTGACTCTCAGAAATTCACAGTAGAGGATGGCAGAGATGCCCTGAGGACAAAGAAATTCTACGCACAACGTCCACCCAGCCTTAACTTTCATTATCTTCAAGTCCATTGTGATATCATGAAAGAACAGCTGGTGGGCACAACTACCGGCAACCTACTGGCAGTAGTAAAGGCGGGTGAAGAGTATGGGAATACCATCCAGTACTCTCCAGAACCTCACTACGTCCCTGTGAATAAGATCAATAGCATTAAAGTCCATATAAACAATCACATTGGTAGGAGTGTACATTTTGAGTATGGTAGTATAGTTATCAAGTTACACTTCAAGAAAGATGAGGATCAGATATCATCCAGAAACCGTTGAAGACTGGCAACTGCACCTGATACAGAGAGGGTCTGGTTTCTACGGCCAAAGGTATCAGCGAGGAGATGGCCTAGGCAGCCTCTTGAGAGGTATTGGACGCTTTATTTGGCCAGTAGTACGTCGCGTAGGTCTAGAGGCAGGCAGGCAGGCAGGCCTTTCAGACAGCCGGAGATGTGGCTCGTGATTACTTGAATAGAGGTGAAGATCCAAAGGAAGCACTCAAACGACATGGGAAGGCAGCCATTGGACGCCTGCTGGAGAATAGTGGAAAGGCAATACAGCAAGGGGAAGGTATTGGAAGCAGACCACATAGACGCAAAGTTAAGAGATTGAAGCGCGATATTTACAGCCCATAAAAACCCGCCCTATGTAATTATAGTAATGTACTAACAATTGTTTCAATGGCTAAGCAAGTAGATGAACGGTCTATGCCGGGCTTCAAGTCCGAAATAGATCTCTTCTCGCTACCTCCAACTCAGGTCAGTGTGGAGAGTGGCTACATGGCAGAAATTTATCCCCTAAATCCTAGGGATCGACCGGAATTCCGGTTCCGGTTCCGGTTCCGGTACTTTTTGGTTCCGGTTCCGGTTCCGGTTCCGGTTTTTGAAAACGTACCGGAACCGGAACCAATTTTAGCCTATTATCAAAAGCAAAATTTTATTAAAATTTTCAAAAATTTTATCAAACTTTAAAACTTTTTGAAAAACTGCGATTCTCTTATAACCACAATATGATTTATTCAAAAATTTTCGCCTGCGGCGCTATTGCATTACTTAGAATGCTTCGAATTTGTAATAATAATAATAATATAATAATAGCTAAAAGGAAGAAATTTTGTTTAATTCAAGTTGGAGAAATTGTGCATATATATATATCGGCTTTCTTTGAAACTTGTGAAAAATACTATTGGCTTACATGTTTAATGGATGAAAATTTATATATAATATTTCATTCAACCATGCAAAAACCATTTGCATTTTAATCAGAAAACTCCAATAACAAAGTAATTATACTGAGATATAACAACAAGCTAAGGAATTAAAAGCCGATGTTCTAAACAAGTCCAATTTTGTATATAGCGGATGTTGCCTAAGTTTATAACATAACCAGATTAGATTTACAATACGGAATTTATACAAGAACAGTAATTTTCAGAAAAATTTTAATTTTGTCTGAAGTACAGAGAAAATAAAAGTAAACTAAAATGGTAATAGATATCTTTTGTTTTCTAAAAATAAAAATGGCATTATTTTTTATTTTGCGTTTTGAAAATGCTGCAACTTTTCCGCTTCTAGTAAAGTTAAATGAACTTTTTGATTATGACTAGAAATTATCAGGCAAGCCAGATAAAAACTAAACATGTTTATGACTTATTTTGTCGATGGAACAGTTGTTGGTGCTCGCAAAAATTTTGGTGAAATTAATTTCTATCTACTTATACTTAGCTTAATTTAAAATTCAGCTTAACCAAGTAAGAAGTTAAATTTTATTTGCAAGTATATAAATGTCCTTTAAGTCAGCTTGCATTCGATTAAATTATTCATTGAAATTTGTATATAGAATGTAAAAATATAGATGCCGTTTATTCATCGAAAATGTGCTCGAATAATATAAATATAGCATATTCATACCGTGTATAATTAATGTTAAATTTTAATTTTAAAGCTATATATAATGTAGTAAAGTTTAACTATGCTATAAGACAAAAATCTCTTAATAAATTGCAAATTTAATGTTCCTGCATTGAAATAACTATATAAAATATTAAGCAAACGATATTACAATGTTCTGGTAACTATAAAAAAGCGAAAAATTGTGCAAAAATTGTCCAAAACGTCAGAAAAAATTTTCGATTTTTGTAGTGTTAAAGAGCTGGTTCCGGTTCCGGTTCCGGTTCCGGTTTTTTAAAGCCAATTCCGGTTCCGGTTCCGGTTCCGGTTTTTTGGAGTTCCGGTCGATCCCTACTAAATCCTGTAACCAGTAATGGTCCATACCTATTCCTTGTACCAAAGGACTCCTATATGCTTGACCTGAACCGGAACTACCTTTACCTAAAGCTACGGATAACGGATAGTGATGGAAAGGCAGTAGCAAAGGCCGCAGATGGTAGTATCTCAGTGGCACCCATCAATATGCTAGCAAAGACATTCATTAGACGATTAGTGGTCAAACTATCCGACAAGGAAATTTACAACAGTGGCGACCTTTATCACTATGTGGCGTACCTGGAGACTATAGCCAACTTTGGGAAAGAAGCGAAAACGTCTCACCTACAGAGTAACCTATTTGCAAAGGATAGTGATTTCAACGATATCTCCACTACGGCAGCTAAGCATCGGGGTATATCATTTACGGATGGCCGGTATGTAGTAGTGGCAGGACCCCTTCATTGCGACCTCTTCAAGCAAGACAGATACCTCCTGAGTGAGTGCCAGTTGAGTCTGGAATTACACCGTAACAGTGACGACATCCTCCTCCAGTCAGCAACCAGTGGATACAAACTATTAGTCGACGATATACGTTGGTATGTGTGGAAAGTCAGACCACAAGACTCTCTCACCATGGCAATTGAGGGTGTACTAAGAGACCATGAGACGGCCAAGTACCCGATCAGGAAAACTAAACTGGTGACAAGGCATATCGCCCCTGGTATGCAGACTGTTGTTGAGAATTCCATATTCACCGGTCAACTCCCACGTAGAGTCCTAGTGGCAATGGTCAAGTCAGAAGCATTCAATGGAAGTCAAAAACATAATCCCCTCGAGTTCCAACACTGCAATGTCAGCGAGATTGCCCTAAAGTATGGTGATGAGTTTGTACCAAAGCAGCCAATGAAGATGGCATGGGATAAGTTCCAGTATACGATGCCCTTCATATACCTCTACGAAGGCAACGATATGTCCGGATCAACGAAGGGAGCAGATATTTCCTACGAAGACTTTGCCAAGGGATACACTATTTTAGCCTTTGACCTAACACCAGACAATATTGATACAGGGGCAATGCAACTGATCAAGGAAGGTGATGTATCACTCAGGATGCAACTGGAGAAGGCCCTACCAGCCGCCACTTATCCCCAGGGTGTAGAAATCATTATATACGGAGAATTTGATAATCTCATATCAATAGACTACAATCGCACACCATTCTTTGACTACGCACTATGAACACCCGTGAAGTCCTTGAGACTTTAAGGAAAGATTGCAAAGTTCCTCTTCTAGGAGTATTTCCTAGTGATAAGCTACCACGATACCGTCCAGGATGTCTTGTTGCTAACACTGATGCATCCGGTCAGGCTGGTGAACACTGGGTTGCAATGTGGCTAGAGGATAACAGGGTAGAAGATTTTGACAGTTACGGACTACCTCCTCTCCTCTTCATGTCATACATTGGCAAGAGGGAATTACAGTATAATCGCATTCAGTTGCAAAATTTCACTACTGATGTATGTGGGGAATATTGTATATACTTCCTTCACCACAGGTCCCGAGGAAGATCGATGGACTCAATTGTCAACTATCTGAGGCGAAGAAGCGACACTAACGATAACATTGTCAAGGCCTACGTTGATCGGGTGACACTGGAACCCACACCTTACTGCCAGAAATCCCATAAAAAGTCTGCATAAGTGTACAAATTATTTTGAGCTATAAGTGATAATGTTGCTACTACTGAGCCTAATAGCTTATAGTGTCTTCTGTAGACATTACAGAGACGGAGAATGGTATTCAACTGTCTCAAGGCAATATTACCACCGTCGTAGAAAGTGATCACCTATATCACCGGTTAGAGGACTGTAGTCTACACCTGTGTCGCGAGGGTGATCTAAGCCATCGATCTAATGCCTGTCACTACATTGAATGGAATCAATGTTGGGAGTACTGCTATGACACTGACAGACGCCTTCAGTCTATCCACGATAAGATGACTGGCTTTAAGATTGCCAATATCACAGAACTTGAATACCTACGTGGTGCCCTACTGCTCCTAAGCCGTTTCAAAACATTCTTCTAGCTTAAAAGTGGGTGACTATGTACCACCGCTCCTAAAATTTCTCTGAAATTTAGGAGAGTGTCAGTGCAAATTTAGGTAAATTCTTCTGAAACTTCTACTAGCCTGCTCCTAAGGCGCTCCTAAATGTTCCCCAAAGTGCTCCTAAGTGCCGAGTTAGGATAATCTTTTGAAACGCCCACTGTTTACCGAGAAGACTCTAAGCAAGCTGCGAAGAGCTCCTTATCCGCTAATCGATAAGAGTAGGGCGCTGAGTTCCCGGCGGAAAGGCACCCCCTCCCTCGGCATCAACCAGTACCCTGCAACGTGTCCGCCTACCCCCTGCGAAGGGGTGCTAGATGCAACAGAGTCTCGCACTCAAAAATGAACACACCCCCAGGTTTGCCTCTGATCCCACCCATCTGCGCTAGGGGCTTGGAGCGCCGAAAGGCGCTGTACTCCACTACTATACGCTTGAGCACTTAATTGAGGTTAGATAACCCTGAGCCGAAAGGCCACACGACGAGAGAGAGCACCTTTGGGCCATCCAGCCACCATCCGAACAACAACACTATCCCACGCAATTCTGTCTAGCTTGATTTACTTGAAACCCCTCCAGAACGTTTGAACAATTGCAGTTATTCAATTCCCCAACTGCTCGGACAACAAAGCGAATCTGTAAAATTATTGGATCTATTGAACCCTAGCCATAACTTTTGATTTTTGACAAATAAGACATTGAATGGAAGCCGATGAATTCAAAAATAATTTTTTAATTTAAAATGTCAGTTTTATGTTTGCAAGTAAGGACATCTAAATCTTTTGGTTCAAATTTTTTCAAAAAATAATATACGGTTTTCTGAGTTTTTGAACAAACCAAACCAGATAATGTATGCGGGCTGCGGGCGTGGTCGCGGTCACCAAAGAATGTGTCCGTCAAGTTAAAGCATACATATGCTACTTCTCCGTGAAATCGAAAAAACGATTTTTGGATCCCTTCCTCTTTCAAACTTCAAATGTTTTAAAATTTTCTGATTTCTTTAATCTTTATTTCATCAGACTCAGATATGACCCCATGCAAAATATAGAGTAAATACAAAATTGGACAAAAATAAAACCATATATATTAGTGATGTGGATCGGATCGGCAAAATCGATCCGATCCACGATCCGGAGGTTGGATCGGATCGGATCGGATCGGTAGGCCCGTTGGATCGGCTTGGATCGGATCGTTTGAGCCAGTCGGATCGGCGATCCGGCTAGATTTCAATCATCATATAAATTACAACCTCACCATACTCAGAATTATCACCAAATATGACTTAAATTGCTGTTGTATTTGGTGCGCAAACGTTTCCTTTTCCTATTTTCGTTCTACAACGTTTGCTGCTCCAAGGTTTTAGTTTTTCAGGGAGAATATAAGCCGCGTAGATTCGCACATGGTGAACAGTAACTTCAAGTTACTAACTTGTTTAATACTTGTGTACACTGTACAGCACATTATATGCGATGGCATCTATACGTGAAAAAGCAATATCTGGGCCAATTTTATAAAATCTTGCAATTTGCACTTGAATACTTTGCACCGAAAGTACTTGCACATGAATCACAAGCTCAAGTTGTCAGTGTTTCATGAAGCTTTTCCTTCTACTTACGGAAATTAGCTGAGCAATTTGTCAGACTTGAGAACTGTAAACGCAAGTTGAAATTTACAAGTAATTGAGTTTTTAAAAAAGTAGCAAAACATTGAAAATACCTCCCAACCGAAAATATGAAACAGATTGTTGAAATTTATGCTGTATGTAGGTAGATTCGACGGAACATCCAATAATCCAAAAAAGTTACAGTTTTAGTTTCGATCGAAGAACTTAATTCACAGCCTTATAGCTTTTAACTGATAAAGTGCTTTCGTATTTTCTTTGTTACGTAATATTTACTCAGTACGTAACGTTCATTTTCTAGCTCTCTGCTTTCTAAAATTTTACTTCAGCAATCTTTCTTATTTCCTTATGCATGTGTTTATCGGAATAATAAAATGAAGCTAGCTCAGTCAAATTATAGTGTGCAAGATGTGTTTGACAGTGTAAATCCGACTTTAAAATAAGTTTCGTCTAGCATTTTGAAGAAACTAACCCGGATCGCCTGATCGGATCGGATCGACCGATCCAGGACCCGGATCGAATCGGATCGGATCGGATCGACAAATAATCTTACTGGATCGGATCGGTTAAACGTTTTACTGCCGATCCTATCCGATCCACATCACTAATATATATAGCCGGGACTGCAAAGCCAATTAAATCTAATTCAAGCTAATGAAACATCATGCTTGCATTGTTGTAGTAGTTGTGGGCTTGGTGTCCACAAAACAAGTATTTTACTAAATATATATTTTTTACAAGACAATTATTATTATACTAAAAAATGTATTTCTATAGCAATCATGTTGTTTGTTAATGTATGAAAATACGCTAAAGTTAAACCGTTTAACTAACTTGAGCTTACAATCATTCATTTGCTCGATATCAAAGCTGAGTACAGCCGATTTCACACGATGGGGATTTCCATGGGGATTCCTCTGGGGAATCCCCCGGGGACACAACATTCGAAAGTTTTTCCAAAAATCCCCAGGGGATCCCCATGGGATCTTTTCATGGGGATTCTATTCACATGATGGGGACAATCCCCAGGGGATGCTTGCTATAGATAACGTGTTGTTTCCAATTTTTTATTACTAACACGAACGAATAGAATTGCTGTTTCTCAACAATTTAAATAACAATAATACCAATTCGAAATATGATCATCTGAAGACAAAAATTATAAACAAAAACTACTTTCTATGGATTTAAGTGTAAAAATATAGGCATAATAATTTAATCTAGAGTTAATTAATTAATTAGTTAGTTAATTTAATTCATCGCTATGATTTTTCCTCAAGACTGTTCAATTATAATAATGTTTCGCTTTTCTTTGTTCTTAACAACTCAACAAACCTGTGAAATTGTTGGTACAATATCAATTTTGCTTGTTACATAAGCAATATTATTTCGCATTTTGTTATAATGCGTTTAAGACTGTTTTGACTACAATGTCAGCTGATTTTGCTGCTGTCTGATTGGTTGTTTCATGGGGATCCCCATAGAAAATTGCCCGGCGAGCAATCCGTCCCCATGGGAATTTTCGTGGGGATCCCCACAAAAATCCCCATAGAAATCCACATGGGGCGTCCCCTATGGGGATAGGTCCCCATGGGGATCCCCATGGGGAAATCCCCTGGGGAATCCCCACAAAAATCCCCATCGTGTGAAATGGGCTTACGAATTTAGTTCCTTTCCTGAACAGAGCTAGCTACTGTGATACGCTCAACAAATATTTTAATATAGATTTAGGATTTATACAATAAAAAATCAGCATCAATCGATACAGGAATTATACATCAATTAAATACATATATATTAACGGTAAAGTATATATAATGCCTATGCTATATTATATGCAATTAGATAGATACATAAACTTGTCGTTAGTATTGTTGATCGACAGGGCGGAAAACGCAGCCGGTGGCCCGCCCCCGGTATACAATGAACGACGCTTATATTTCAGCGGTTTATCAGAATTTTCTGAGTAAATCGGTTTTAAGTCATGCTGATGCATTTTCATATCCTCATTTCTGGTTCTGGCATGTAATGGGTCAGCCTGCCGAAAACTGCGGTCGGCAAAAAAATTCTACTACTACTTGTTGTATCTAACTGTAAAACATAATCAGGCATATAATACATAAACTTACTGATATAATGGAGATTTCGTAAGAAAAGTTTGAAACCAAACTTGGGCAACCTCGGGAAAGACATACTTTCTAGTATAAATACTGGTTGGATTGTAAAAAAGGTCAGGTTCAGACGAAGATATGCAAAGGAAAAGAATCTTACAATTTTCCAGCCGCTTTCATCAAAATAATTGCTTGGGGCAAATGCGTCAAACAACATAAAATATTTAATAAACTGTCCATGCCCATTTGCTTTCCTAGAATTTCGTTTGCATGTTTTCTCCAGCTCCTGTCAAAATGACCCCACATTTCTGATTCTGAAATCTGAGAACCGTTGAACTCTGCTTCAAAGCCTTTGCCGGCTGTTATATATATAGGTTAGAAGTTACAAAAACGCAGCTAATTTTTCGTAATGGCCCTGCCTTCATAATGACTTAAATACTTGTCTTTTCAAACCCAACGTCAACTTTAAACAGTTTTCGCAGCTAAATTCTGACCTCCCACGCATCACCAGACGGCTTTGGAAGACAAGACATTAAATTAAAAGACTTAAACACACTGTGTCCGTTACGCAGATTGAACCAATCTTTGATAATGCCTCCAACGCCATACGTTGAAGCCATAAAAGTCACTTTCGCGAAGTCATGAAAGTACAAGTAAATAAATAAGTAGGCTTACTCAGAGTTGGAAGTGGGCCGAGGGTGCCACGGGTACCTGCGGGAAATAGAAATTTTGTTACCCGCAGGCTACATGCAGGTTGTTGCAGGTATCTCTTGTTGAAATATTCACTAAAATTCTAACTTCACTGCGACTTCGCCTACTTCTGTCTCCAGTTCAGCTTCGTATAATTTATACATACTACACCTTAACGCAGCGCTGGCTTTTACACACACTTTGAGCTTCCAGATCAGTTTCTGAATATAGTGTATTCGCGCCCGTGGCACAGGGAAAATTTTCCCCCGTGAAATCTTTCCCCCCGGAAATTTCCCCCGTGAATTCTTTCCCCCCGGAATATTTTCCCTAGGGAAATCTTTCCCCCCGGAAAAATTTCACTAGGGAACTCTTTCCCCCCGGAAAAAATTCCCTGACGTCGTAAATATTTTGCTGGATGGTATTAATTGTAGGAATTTTAATTAAACTTTACAGCTTTTACTCCTAAATTTTGGAGTAATAAAAATTGGAATGATACCATGCCTACTTTGGTCACTATATTTTCAACTACGAATCGGCGTACATATATTAACTAATGTAACTTGTAACTTGTGGTCTGTAGTTTAATGCTTTCTCTTATTAACAGAACTATTTTAGTTTTGCAGAAGTTCCTTTCCCAATTGTAAGAGAAACGCAAGTTTTCAGATTTTTTGCAGACTTAAGGGGGATCCATTTTTGGGCCATTTCACGATTATAGCATCATTCCTTTCCCAATTGTAAGAGAAATGCAAGTTTTCAGATTTTTTGCAGACTTAAGGGGGGTCCATTTTTGGGCCAGTTCACGATTTTAGCATCATGTTAAATTTTAATCCTTCCAAAATTGAAAAATTTTAAAGGCCTAAATTAAAATTCTATACCGCAGTTTAACATTTCAGTGTTATTTTAATGTAAAATTTGTCCATATTCATCAATTTTTGTCTGGAGATGTTTTGGCGCACGCGAAAAATGACAACTTTTTTCACTGCCTATGTTTAACACACGAATCCTCAACTTTGAGGTGAAATTACTCGACAACCGTAAGACTTACGACTTTACTTTTAAAAACTCGTTAAAACATACCGTTTGGACAATAAAATATGTAAAAATCAGCGAGATCGGAGAAAGTCGAAAAAATGACCAAAAAATGGAGCCCCCCCCTTTAGCAAAGTTTCCCGCGGGACATCGGTTGTGTTCGATACCTATTATCAAACGTAGCTGGGGAACGTTTTTTAGAAAGATACTATAAAGTCGCTGTTTTTATGGATAGCCATTTCCAATGGCAACCTTCTGCGTGCGAAGAAAATGCACTACAATTACCGGAACCTTATTGGTCGTAATGAAATAAAACTAGATTAAAATATTAGACACACTGAAGAAGTGCGATTAAGGTTTGGGGGGGTCGCTTGGGTCAAAATCGATAGTCATAGATTTCGCTCATTTTCACACAGAATATAGGTAAACTTGTTCTCAAAAACAAGACAAAACATTAGAGTTCGAAATCAAACTGTGGCAGAGATATTCGCTATAAAGTTGGAAAACTTGAAAATCACTGTGATTTGCCCTCCAACGTCATGTTGAGACAGAACGGCATCGACATTTAATCAACTAATATGGCAAATTAATTCTGTGGGTAGGGTTGGCTAATATGCGGGTCTAAGATTGAAACGTATATTTTAGTTACTTAGTATGCGGAATAAAAATATTAAAATTACTTTTAAAACGGCTACTAAAGTTGGTGGAATGGTGGATTAAAGCAGAGCCGATGAATTAAATAGAATTTAATCCAAAGTGACTTTAATAAAAGATCATTTCATTAACACTTTAATTCCACATTAAAGATGTACGAAAATAGATTTAAAATTAAATATAAACTTCATCCCATTCTTTTAATTAGCCTGATTAAGCATTAAGCCGTTTAATAAATACTTTGTTTCTTTTATGCAGATTAATTTTAATATTATTCTTAGTTTATGTAGATTGTTGAAGGTTGAGAAAGAATAAAACATTAAAATAACTGGATACGTGACATGAAAATATCTATAAAGTTTAACTACTACTACTACTACTATAAATGCAATACATTCAGCACAAAAATTTACTATTAGGGAAATTTTTCCGGGGGAAAGAAATCTCTAGTGAAATTCTTCCGGGGGGAAAAATTTCCCCAGGGAAATTTTTCCGGGGGGAAAGAATTCACGGGGGAAATTTTTTCCTACACCGTCCTCTGGCGGCCGCGAAAAAAGCGTACTGCAAAATTCGAAAGTGGAATTGTAGGTGGAGTGTGGAAAGGGAATTGTAGGTGGAGTGTGGAATTGTAGGTGGAGTGTGAAAAACCTTTCATACACTCGTGCATAACTTTCGCAAAACTTAACCGATTAAGCTCAAACTTGGTATGGGTGCATTTGAACAAATTTCTGATCAATTTGTGACAAAAACCTAATATTTTTAAAACTTTAAATTACTAACTTTTTAAGGGGGTCCAAAAACTTTCTTGTCTCCGATTTTGCTAAAAAACGTTGGGGTCCTTTCCAGATTACCCCCCCCACCACTCAAAGTTCTTAAAACTCGACCAAATGAGCTGAAATTTGGTATGGGTATGTTTTTGACCACGCTGAGTTCAAATATCGCAAAATTTTTCGATTTCGCGAAATTCGATTTTTTTTAGATTTCTAAGGGGGACCAAGGGAAACCGAAAGATTTTTTGTCTTCGATTTTGCTGAAAAGTTGTATATAGGGGTTTTCTGGGCCGCTGAACACGAATCTGCAGTCCGTTTTTCTACACCGCATTTCGTTAGTTCAGCATAAGCTTACAACTTAAGCTTACAAATTTAGCTTATAGTGAACTAACGAAAAGCTGTGTACAAAATCGGACTTCAGATTCGTGTTCGGCGGCCCAGAAAACCCCTATATACAACTTGTCAGCAAAATCGAAGACAAAATTTTTCGGTTTCCCTTGGTCTCTCCTTAGAAATCGAAAAAAATCGAATTTCGCGAAATCGAAAAATTTTGCGATATTTGAACTCAGCGTGGTCGAAAACATACCCATACCAAATTTCAGCTGATTTGGTCGAGTTTTAAGAACTTTGAGTGGTGGGGGGGTAATCTGGAAAAGACCCAAACGGGGTATACAGGTGCTTTCAGGGTCGCTGAACATGAATCTGAAAACAGTTTTTTGATTCAGCTTTACCCGTCAAGATAAAAGTCGCTTTATGCTGCGTTGTGATCCACTAATTATATATTTTCCCTGAAGCTTTTATTTTCATGGGGGTTCTAGGAGTTCCGGGGTTCTTAATATTACTAAGAAATTTGATCCATAACCACATAGTTACAATTTTTTTCGTTAGAGGTTCTTGGGGTTCTGGAGGTTTTTGGGGTTTTAAACTTTTCGATGACATTTAATCCATAGTACATAGTTTTAATTTTTTTCGTTAGGGCTTGTTAGGATTCTGGGGGGTTTCTCTCACTTTTCGACGATCCATAACTACACAGTTTCAATTTTTTCGTTGGGGGTTCTTGGGGTTATAAACTCTTATGTTAGTACAATTATAACTAATTAAGCTAGCACAAAAACTAAAATTAATATAATCAAGAGTCCATAATTCCCTTATATTATATATAGAAGATTCTTATATATATTCTATAATATAAGGGAAATTATAATGGACTTTTGATATAATTGTATTAGGAAACGTACGTAAGCCCAAGTTTTATCAGTAATTACCTATACCTTAGTCTTTAACAAGTAGCTCATTTTTGTAACTCTCGCAGTTTTTCGTTAACCATATTTCCGAAAGCTAAACGCAATCATTGTTTTCGAAAAACATCGATTCATTACCTTGTCACTGTCAAAAAATAAGTGGAATACTGGAACCAGTAGAGAGAGCTAAAATCAATTATCACTGTTTCACTCATTTACAACTTCACTTTATATTTCAATCAATCTAATCAAGAAGCAGTAGTGCACTTCGTAAAGTTGAACTGGCTCGTGTTTTGTTTTACTGAACTGTAGTTTCAAGACATAATTTTAGAGTCTTACGGCCTTTTCAAGAAAGGGTAGAGTAGGGTTAAAATTAACTCGATCCTTAAGCCAAGCTACCTGCTTAATTTGCAAAATTTTGCAAAATTTCATTCAAATAAATAGATAAATATATTCAAGTTAGCTAAGCATCAAGTTTAGTCTAAACTCACGCTGCAAACATGACTAGTGCAAGCCGTGGGATGTAGCTGCTCTCAGAAAAGATAAGTTTGAACATCTTTTTGAAAATTCTACTTTCACTGTTGAACCTTCACACTTTAAAACGGTCTGTTGTTGTAGAGTAAAATTTAAAACTTATTTTCTGTTCAAAGCCTAATCCACAATGCTTAACAAAACTAATCTCAGACATCTACAGTAACGATTGTGCAAGCTGTATCCGACTCGCATATATACATAATTATGCGCAGGTGCACTTGTAATTTTTCCACAAAACTCAATCATATAGTATTTAACGTTTAAATAGTTAGGCTTGAAGAACCGAATCTTATTGTACAATATCATAATCAGAAAAGTTGCGCTATTTGTAGCGATTAAAGCCGTGGAATATCACACTGTGCTGTAGGGAAGTTGGTCTCACGGAGTCTAACCGATAACAGCAAAGCAGATGCTAAATTCAGGATTAGCAAATTCTCGCTCTAAGTTTACGGAAATAATCTACCGTTTGTTACGTTCTTATCTTTCTTCACCGTTAATTATTTCCTTGTCATTGATCTTTAAAAAGAAATGTTAGCTTTAACTTAAAAACAAACCAATTCCAAATCACGTACTGTGGTTACACTGAATGGGCGATAGTTCTGACTTACGATTCCCACTTGACCGGACTATGTGACTTAATAAGCTGTTTTGAAAATAAAAGTAGATTGAGGTAAGAGGTGCAAACTGAGTACAGATCGTTTCAGATCAGAGTATACGACCAAAACACAGATGCTGCCACTCCCACTGCCCATTATGACCTGCGACCAGGAAATCTACCACAAAATTGAGTGACTCTTTCCCCAAGAAACTGCTAAAAAGTATCCCCCATCCCCACGACAATGTAAAGACTCAAACTGAAGAATCAGAAGCAGCTCTAAAATCAGTTATAAAGAATTGTGTATTTGTATTATCCTGTTGTTGTGCATTGTGATGTATTTGGTACACCCGCCCCAAATTTTGTGGTCCAAAAGGACCAGGCATTTCAATGACAAATCTGGCGCCAGCCGGCACCATCTATAGCATATGGTCCCCCCCCTTTGTCGTCAATTAACCGAGAGTTAAGGGGGGGCCGCCTTCGGGTGGAGCTGCCGAGGTGCGTTCATCACACAAATCTCCATCCTTGCGAAACGCCTCGGGTAATTGTTACAGACAATTATTCGGTGTCAGCTAACCCCTCAGTCAAATTTGAAAATTAACATCAAGCTGGCACTACTCCTGACCGGTGTAAGACCAACTGGAGTGGGGCGTACAGAAAAAAAAATAGTGCAAGCCAACCGAAAGTGTTAAAAGAATTCAAATTAAAAATCATCAAACCACCTACCTCTTTCTACGAACTAAAGAACATGAGCAAAGGAACATCTCGGTGCATAAGTCAAAATTAGCAAAAGGCTTAAAAATGGGGCCTTCTTTCGTTAAGCTTGAAGGAATTTTCATTTCACATAGATGAAGGCCGCTTTATTCTGAGAGCAAAAGGGGCAGGGTAACTGGATAAATGAAAATCAACCAAAAAGCTTTCAGTACTCACACATCACACATCAAATTTTGTTTGTTTGCACGAACGAACATTGGTTTGACCGGTAAATACAATAACTGTACTTACGAACCGAAATTAAACTATGCAATCAGTCATTTTAAAGCAAATCATGTTAAGTTTATCACTAATAAGCGTAAACACAAGTACACAACACACGATACTCAACAAACATCCTTTTGTAAGATCTCAATATCTGCAGCTGTAAGCTGCAGCATATAAGCTGATCAAAATGACCAAGTTAAAAGGAGAACAGGCTGAATACTTTTCACCTCATAATAGCCATTACGTAAGTCTGCAAAAAAATGTTGGAGTATATTTTGTCCAAAAAACCGTCCTAGAATGAAAGCTACCCATTACCTCAGGAACAAACATGAATGCATTATCCTATCAGTCTCGTCGTAACCTCAGCAACTACACTTAAACTCCTTATTAGGATGTTTAATTTGTAAAAAGACCGAAACATGGGTGACTTCTTCCGATAGATATAACCTACCGTGCTTCATAAAGTACATTCCAGTCAGTTTACTGGCGCTCCCCCCCCACTAGAGTTGTTGACCGGCCAAGGAAAACCCGGCCGGCCGGCCCACTATGCCACCCAGTCTTCAGAAAAAGAATTCTACGTGATTATGTCTGTTATATATAACCAGGAATAACTGTATGCATCATTTAATGCTAAAAATTTTGCAAAATACACAAAAATAGGGCAAAAATGGAAACGGCCGGCATTTTTTGACCGGCCGGTTTGCATCACCGGCCGGTTTGCCGGCCCACTATGCCGCCCAGTCTTCAGAAAAAGAATACTAATTGATTATGTTTGTTATATATAACCAGTAGTAACTGTATGCATCATTTAATGCTAAAAATTTTGCAAAATACACAAAATTGGGGCAAAAATGGGACCGGCCGGCATTTTTTGACCGGCCGGTTTGCATCACCCGGCCGGCCGGGTTCACAAGCCTGGCCGGCCGGGCAACAACACTACCCCCTACCAATATCAAGATGTTGTACTAGAGTTGTTTCAGTTAATTAGGCATCCAAGATGATACTTAAAACGCAGATACCGCTGAGCTTATACCTAAGGCTGATACTGCAAATGGGCACAGGCCGTACTCTCAACTGTTGAATCATACTATGCACGCTAACAATCACCCATCACTAATGAGGGCGTACAGAATAGTCATTTTCGTGGATATCACAAAGCACAGTTTAGGGTTGGCTAAGCGGGCAGAACGTGGTCTAGTATCAACCGTCCCTGTTATCAGATATCCTACGATAAAGACAACCAGATTTACATAGCTCCTATGAATTATGCCATGTCAAATCCGATTTGACTTTTGGAATCGCGATTTTATTCTCTCAGAACGTGAAGTTGGTCCTGCCTCTCTTTGTCTTTGCCAAGAGTGACAATACAAAGCAAAGCAAAACAATTGATGAAAGAGTGAAAGCTGCATTATAGAAAAGTCGTTCTTATTCTGGACTAGCTATTTGGAATTTGTCAGTTATAGCGTAAAAGCATAGATGGAAGCATATTAGATTACGTGTAGTTTGTTTAGACAAAAGTAAACTGAAAAATAAATGGCTGGGTAGCGTTTTCACTGCAGAAACGGATGCCTAACCAACATACGCTCTGAGCTTATATATACTATATATCGTCCCCAACGTTACAAGTCAAGTGCAACGGGCTTGGGGGTTTGAAAACTAAACAAACTTTTAGGGCATTCCGTTTTTGAGGGACGATTGTATCCAATTCTAACCTTAATTATAAAAGTCTCCCGAATTGGAAAGGGCAAACCGAAAATTGTATTCTTTTAATTTTGCAGAAATGTATACGTTTTCGAGGTCGTAAAATTTGAATCGGAAGTAGGACTGTCAATTCGACTTTACATTTCCGCTAAAGCTGCATCCTTAAGCTGTAAAGCTCCGTAATCAGTAATACATACCAGGCAGGCACCATGTCAGGTTGGTTGGTGAAGTTTTGCTATTTGCGGACAGGACTTCTACACAATGTATATATACTTAACGTCATGCCACACACATAGAGCAAATTATTATATATTTAGTAAGTTTCCACCCCTTCCAAAGTCCCTCGCCATCCCCGTCAAAAAAGGAAAACCTATTATTATTATTATTATTCCACTTATTAGAAACTATTTTATTGAATACATAATACAAACAAACTATAAACGAGAACACAAAACGTAACAATATATACTAATACATAACACCGAAACTTTAAGCTTTTCGCAACGCAATGAATACATAACAAAAATAAACTATTAATTATAACCTAAGCCAGGAGTTCGAAATCTGAACGCTACTTTCAAATGCATAGATTTTAATGTCTTCAGAATATTCTCGGCACTGGTAAGACAGCTTATCAAGTTGAAAGAAAAACAAATATCCTTGCACAAAAATTAATACAATAACGTTATTATTAGTCGTGCTAAGGTCTGGGTTTACTTTTGTGGGGGGGGGGGGCGGGGGGGGGGTTTGCCCCACCTTTTGGGCCCCCCCCCCCCCTTGAGGACCTTCCCCCCCTCGGGCCCCACCCCCACTTTTTTGAGCTTCCCCCCCACTCACCCTAAGGCTGGGCTTATTCTAGTGGGGGGGGGGGGGTGGGGGCCCCCCCATAAACACCCTTCCCCCCCCAAAAATCGTTCCCCCCCCCCCCAAAAATCGCCCCCCCAAAAAAAGTGGGTGCCCCTTTTGGTACCAAATTTTGCCCTGAAAAAATCGCTCAGAAGGCCAAATTTTCAAAAATTTTCCGGCTTCGCCGGACATTTTTACTCAGTTTTTGCCCTTTTCAACACTAAATCTGCTTATTTTTGCTATAAAAATCAACTTTTATAGTATATGCCAGAAAAACAGCGCTATTTTTAGCATATTTTTCGAAAAATTTTCGCCCCCCCCCCAAAATTCCTTGCCCCTCGGACCTTTGGGGGGGGCCCCCAAGAAGCCCCCCCCAAGAAAAAATCCCTAGAATAAGCCCAGTAAGGTGCCCAAAAATTGCCAAATTTTTAGGATCTTTGGTCAAAATTTTCAAAAATTTTCCGGCTTTGCCGGAATTTTTTGGTCAAAAATGGTCTATTTTGGAGCAAAAACTTAATTTTTGAGCACTTTTAAGCATAGTTATAGCAGTATATGCAGAAAATAGGCTGTTTTACTGCATTTTTGACATTGACATTTTAGACCACTTTGGATTCCCCCCCACTTTTGGACCTCCCCCCCACTCTCCCCACCCCCATTTTTTTCGCCTAAAGTAAACCCAGAAGATATATATATATATATATGTGTGTGTGTGTATGTGTGTGTGTGTGTTTTATAGTATACACGTTCAGGAAATGAAAAGCTACAGATGGATATTACATAAGATAAGCTAGATAAATTTTTAAATCTTCTTATCATATTAAAGCACACAAAATTTAGGTAAGCAAAATCTAAGACATATATATTGTGAGTGAGTAATAAACAAAATTGCCACAGACATGTGACGGAGTTATAACAGCTAGTGACAACGTTAAAGTTTGCCTTACTTCCTGAATGTGCAAGACTATTCTGATCGTGCTTAAAATTTCAATATCGAGAAATGCCTTTTGTAGATATCAAATTTAGATTAAGCACATACTACGACACACCAATACCGTCAACTTTAGCATAAAGCCTCAGACTAACCATGACACAAGAAACAAGAAACGAACTTTTATGCAGCAAACAACGCTTCAATATTATTAAGCGAAATTATCAGATCATTAGCAATAAATATTATCGTAAATACTTAATCAAATTCACAGTCTAGCATGCACATAACCTTATAAATAATGCCAAGGTTCAAACACTGACGACTCTGATGCAGTGCTTTCCCAACAAAGATGAGACAAATCCAAGAAGGGAGCAGTCAGAGGCCTGCGCAACTCACAGAAAAGCGGGACATCTTGTCCTACATAGAAGAAAGTAAGTTCCTAACGATAACAGTAACAAAATACAATAGCATATCATACGTAACTAGCAGGGCAAGACATATACAAATAATTCAAAACCGTCTTTTGAAAAGCAAGTTAGAAAATGGAAATAGCAAACATCAGAACCACAAATGTAAAGGTAAAATAAATTATAGGTAAAGGTAAAGTAGGTTATAGGGTGTCGTGCCGGTGCTTATAACCGGATTCTCAGCTCGAAGCTCAGCTTCCAGGAGTGACAACTCAAATGTTGACTACATCTGTGGAAGGAGGGCCCGCCCTTCATCAGGCAATACCCTGAACAGAGTAACACCACCACGTAATCACAAGTGCACAATGACGAAGAGTGCGAGGCTGGAGGAAAACAGGGGTCAAAACATGGTAGTTGCTGCCCCTCATCAACTGCATACGTGGGAAACTACTAGTATAACGCCTTAAAACGAGCCAGCCTAATTGATCCAGCAATAAGGATTTTAAAACATTGAAATCTCATTTCTGTCAACCATCAATCTGTGGCTGTTGTAGACTTGCACAAAATGTAAAAAAGTTTTTGCATAGGTGATTGCTTTAGATTCAAATCTTATCAGAGAGGCAATGAGGTAAGGAGTTTGTCTTGCATGTTTCCTCCTCTGTATATATTTAACAACATACAAAAGAATAGCATCTTCAACGTATTGCAACAATAATAATATATAAATGGAAATTTATGGAATTGTTAAGGGTAATATAAAAATTAGTCCCCGTGTCATCACATCATCCAAAATGTTCCAAAAAGAATATCAGCACCGCGTTTCATAAAGTCCTGACCGACCAATATATCGCACCCATTTGATCACATCATGATCAGAATAATTCAGCTTCGGCTCGAATACTTTCAGATAGCGAACCTTCAGACCGGACGGGGCAAAGGGTACTTCGAAGGTCATCGAAATCGGTGGCCGGGACCATTTCTTCTTTTCCGAGGCCGGAAGCAGATCAATCTCAGCTGAGATCTGGGACTCTTTCATGCCGCCCATTCGTTTGATCTTCCACACAATGGCATTCTCACTCGCCTTATACTTAGCCTTCCCCTTCATACAGATCAGCTGAACCCCACTGGTGCTGGGCGGTGTGGGAATGCGGACTTCAATCTTCTGGGCCAACAGTGAAGGTCGGAAGCTGGACTTCACCACAACCTTCACCTCCATGCGAGTACGACCCACCTCCCGTACCAACGGAATCACCCTGAAAGGGAGCTGAACATCCTTAGTAGACCGATAGCGCATTAGTTCAAACTCCCCGTCAGGGGGTATGAAACTGATGGCGTGCTCTGTGTCAAACTTGCTCAGTTTGACGCACTGATGAAACTGACAGTCATCGATGGCAACGGACTGACGACTGGACTTGGTCGGATCATCCGAGGACGTGGCGCCGGCAGCACGCGCTGCCTTTCCGTCCAGGGTCAGCTTATCATTGATACCAAATTTGCACTCCGGCATACCGCTGAGGAAAGACTTCATCTGAACCTTGCCGGCCACATGACAACTGAGAACCTGACCCTGGGCCGACATCAACAGATTGACATATTCTATGACGTCCAGGAACAACTCATTACGACGATACTTGATACCCTCACGGCGCCAGCCAATCTGTCCGGTCACCTACAAAAGCAAATAGTAAATAAAAGTAAGTATATACCCACAAAATATTCTTCCCATGGAAAAAAGGTCCGATGTTTTTCATGGATACAAAACGATCACAGCACGAGCAATTTTAAGGGGGGCAGTCAAACAAAAATATACACACACTGAAATTTAAATTTATTTCTCGGAAATTTTCAAAAGCCTTGTAATGGTGCGAAGGAAACGTGCAAAGGAAGTGGGATATCAGCGAGCGCACGATGTCTCATTAATGCAAAATAAATTTCCAATCCCTTTTTAATTGTGTTCTCACAATGACCTACGGCCTTGGGGGACTTAGACGCCACCTCCGTGGAAAATCCCATGGATGAATACGGACACCAAAAAATGGAGATAAATCCCACAGGTGTTTTTTTACCTTTCAATCGGACCTCTCAAAGAATTTAGGACCTAAACTAAAAAAGGGCTTCGCTGTGGTGTGTAGTTTGCCTCGTAATTTATGTGTAAAAACTTTTTATTGGGGTAGCTCTTATATATTACAGGGGTAGCTCGTATATATTACACGAGCACAAACTGGTTTATAAGTTTCGCGCTAAAACGCTTTTTCCCGACTTTGGCGCTAGCGTGCGGCGGCGAAAAACAGTTTGAATCGTGCGTTAGCACCCCCATACTGGTGCGGCCCCTATGATATTATCCAGTTACCTGACTAGTTATCTGGGCCTGTTCCTCCTTAGATGCTGTTGATACTCCTGTTTGAGTGATAAAAGTTTTCAGTACACCTGGATCAGTGTTTTGAGGATATCCAAAGTCCAAAATTTCATCCAACAATTCATAGATTAGTACAAAGTTGTTTTTAACATTTTCTTCATTCAGCTTGCCAAAATATGATTGCATGGCATCAGCAAACCTGTTAAGAAACTCAAACACCATGGCGGCATTAATGTTTTGACGAGTCACCGCACAAAGCCAAACATTGCCACGCTTGATATGGAAGAAGGTGGTTCGAGCAATATTGGCTACCGGAGAACGCACCTAAAAAACATATATGTAGGTATGCCTTGTTAGCAGTCATTTTTAGATTTACAGTCAAGCAGGAAAAACCCACTTTTCAGATGATTGGCCAGAACATTTTACTGGTTTGAGTTGAGTTATCGAAATAAGTATAACTCGTAAGCTTTCTTATGAGCTATAGAACGCCTCTTTAGGGTGCGCAAGTTGCTGAGAAAAATTGATCCAATCTGGCGGGAAAAACCCAATGCGGGGAATCCCATGCGGAAAATTTTTCATCCCGAAAATTTTTTGGAAAGTTGCCAGGTGCATTTCTAGCCGTTCCAAATGAATGAGCGGGTTGTTTTTAGTATATATATAGCAAGGTTAACAAAAAAATCACCCCGAAAATTCGCAAAAAAATCACCCACCTACAGGTTTAGTAACAAGCCGCAGCTAGAAAATTTTTTGCGTGGTAATAGCCAGAGGTTCCGACCTTAACATATGTAAGTTTGACCGCCGAGGCCCAACTCCTTCGACTATCGTACCCAAAACAGTCGACCCACCCCAAAACCGACCCTCGGACAACTCCGGCCCAAAATTGAAAATTTTGCTATTACTCACTACGGACTTCGCTTAGCTAACCCATATTATGCATGTAACATGTCCACACTCTGTACTATCTAGCCATATATTGGATACCTTGCCATGACCCCTGGGCTGGCCCACGGTGGGTGATTTTTTTCGAACTTTTTCGCAAAAAAAATCACCCACAACTTTTTGTAAAAAGGTGCGTGGTGGCTTCTACAGCAAAACTAACGCCAAATTCGAGCTCTGCGACCCCGAAAACCTATATAGCACATGTTTTTAGGTACCTCAAACCCGTCTGACCCACTCACCAGCTGTTAGGCATGACCCCGACCCTCCGGACCCAGGGAGAGGTCAGGATCACATATGTGGGCTAAAGCTACATGAAAACTAATGCTAAATTTGAATTCTACGCCCGGAAAAACCTATATAGGCGCGTTTTTAGGTTTCCTGGGCCTTGAAATAAAATTTTTGACCAGTCACGTGACCCTGGGCCAAGTCATGTGACCAGTCCAGATGCAAAATTACTACACCAAATTGTTTGCGCTGTGCTTACTAGAGCAATAGAACAGCAAATAAGTGAATTCCTAGCTTCCTGGAGTCATTAAACAGTGTTAAGAGAATTGGCCGGGGTAGCCACTTTGGACCCAGGGACCCAGAACCGAAATTCGAAGTTAAGCCTACCAAAAAAAGACTTCGGAGTCCAAATTTTTTTACGTAGTAACTCTATGGACTATGCTCTATTTATGCATGAAAAGAAAATTTTCCTAGCTGTATCCTGAGATTAGATCCGTGGGTGATTTTTTGCGAACCCGTGATTTTTTTGTGAATTCGTTAACAAAAAAATCACAAAAAATTTTTATTACTCACGCTACACAAGAGCTATCGGCACGAAATTTGCAGCATATATAGAGGGGGTCATTACCAGTTGATACATACCAAAATTATTTCGATCGGACTTCATTTGTGAAAATGGCAGCAAAAATTCTATTTTTGATTTTTTATTAACATTGCTATAACTATATACATCTTGTAGCTATACATATAACAAGCGTTCGATTAAAGATCCAACAGTCCGAGGCTCGAATCCCCGCTGCCACAAGGGACTGAGCACAAAAACATTCACAAAACCCCTTGAGCAAGGGACCAAGCACATATATCGGTTCGTCGTGGGCTCCAGCCAACCCAACTATCTATCCCGAAGTTCGTCGTGGGCTCCAGCCAACCCAACTATCTATCCCGAACTGGTCGGCAAAGGGGTTCCACTGCGGTGGGAAGGTATTAACAGAAGTCTGTGTTGGCGTAAGCCTGATGAAGGGCTGGCCCCCTTTCCACAGATGCAGTGAACATTTGAGTTGTCACTCCTGGCTTCGGGCTTAGAATCTTAGGCTTAGGCTTTTGGCTGGCACACTACGTATGTACGTATATCTAAATGTAGGTTGGAGTATGACTATGAATGCATCAAAATACTTTTATATATTACTTCTTGTACAAAAATTGAGGTCATAATGAAAATTTGGTGTAGAAAAATATTCAATTTTGAAAACGAAATGGTTTTTTTCCAGCCGATGGTTTTTTCCGCCAACTCTAGGTGTCACCCCAAGGTCACAGTGCACCGCAGAAGTCAGAGCAGTATGGCATATACATGGGCATATCCAGGCGGAGGGTTTTGGGGGTTGACTCCCCCTCCTTTTGGGTTAACTTTTATCAATACTCCATTAGAAAAAGTGCAAATTTATGTCAAAACCCCCTCCTTTTCAGTAAATGGTACTTAAAACCCCCTCCTTTTCAAAATCCTGGATACGCCCCTGGGCATATACGTTATATATACATTATATATATTATATACATTATACATTATATACATATATTATATTATATTATATATATTATAATTATTAAATATATTATATATATTATATTATAATTATATATATAATATACATTATATATATATATATATATATATATGTATATATCACGGTTTTTTGCGTAAAATACTGCGTATTTACGCAGTCGAGCTTAAAAATACGCAGTCAAAAACAAAAATACGCACCAAAATACGCAGCCAAAAAATTCGGTAGCAAGAATTTTCAGAGTGCTCTAAATTAATTTCTTGAGACAATTCAACGTAGTTTGGGCTCTGGCTTCTTCTGGGGGGCTCCGCCCCCCTGACCCCCCGCTTACCTCATTGCTTCTATATTGATCCTTCCGTCTGCAGTTGCTTCTAAGCATACATATATAAATATATATAATACATGCGTTGTTTTTGTTTCTATTTTGATTTGACATAGTAAACTAAAATCTTATCTGTTCTAAGACTATTTGTTCTATTCGTAAACTCTATTTGTTTAACCAACAATTAACTTTACTATTAAATTGCTCCAGGCAAAGAATTCAAAGTTTTAAGAGCAAATTTAATCCAAAATTTAAAATTTTCTTCAACTTCTGGGGGGCAGCGCCCCCCCCAGACCCCCTGCGTATCTATTTCTCATCAAATATTCATACTTTTACACCATAGTTCAATCGGCACGCAACGTAAAATGAAGCTAAGACCCTTAAGGTTGTTTAAAAACTCTTAAAACTAATTAATTCGACGCTAAATGCGTTTATAGCGTTTATAACGTTGATTTTTGTAATTTTACGCAGTCGAAAATAAAAATACGCACTCGAAAACAAAAATACGCAAAATTTACGCAGGTCCGATTTTCAAAAAACCCTGATATGTATATATGTATGTATCATCGTGAAGCGAATATATAAGAATATATATAAGTATAACTGCGTAGATATACCTGCTGACGGGCATGGATAACGTTTACTCGAAAAGCGTCAACGGCATTTCGTCCAATATCATCACGATATATTCTGGAAATCAAAACCTCGCCTTTGTGGTTGTATACAAACAAGCCGCCAATCATTGCAACTTGTATAGTCCTATGTGTGTATATCCGTGTAAATGAAGTTAACCTAAAACAACAAACGTAGCATAAAGGTCTCCTTAACCATAGGTGTATATCTGTACCACCAGTCGTGGTTGGTCCAAAATTGGTCGGAGGCATCCCAAATGGTGTGTCCTAAAGCGTGTCCACGTTTCTTTAGCTGAAAATGTTACTTTTTCGACTTTGAAGATGGAAAGTAGGTATCATGCGGGACGCGACCACGGCGGCCCTGTAATTCTGGGTTTATTGTACTGGGGAGGGGGCGGGCCCCCCCCAATTTTTGGGTCCCCCCATTCGAGCACCTCCCCCCACTTGGCCCCACCCCCACTTTTTTGGGCTTCCCCCACTCACCCTAAGGTGCCCAGAAATTGCCAAATTTTTAGGATTTTTGGTCAAACTTTTCAAAATTTTTCCGGTGAAGATCAAAATTGCCTTTTTTGTTGCTACAACTTGATTTTTGAGCACTTTTAAGCTTAGTTATAGCTGTGTATGTGAAAACATGCTATATACTTATACAGCAATTTTGGCCAATTTTATTTCCCTCTCCCCACTTTTCGACCTCGCCCCCTCTCTCCGTCACCCCCACTCTCCCCCCCCACCTATTTTTGCCTAAAATAAACCCATAGTATATGTGTGTGAAAAAAGGCCCCTAAACCACTGTGGAAGTATACATAATTTTAGAAAACATATACGCTGTGTTTTTTTTGCGAAAAAAACTGCGAAATTCCGCACTTTTTTTGAAAATTCCGCAACTTTTTTCGGAGCTCTGCGTAAAGTTCCGCAAAAAATTTTGTCTTTGAGTAGACATTTTTAGTTGTCTCAGATGAAAAATAAACGTGTTTCTGAAACTTTTTGAAGAAAATTTTCAAAAAATTTCGCGCCTTCGGCGCGTATTTCTATATACGTAGACACCTTTCAATCTTAGCTGAGTTAGAATGCCTAGTGACAGCTATGCAATGAAATTCTTTTAGCCTTGAAACCATAACATATCATAATTTTAAACAATTATTAACCTATTAGCAGTTTGCTTATATCTTAGGATTTTACTGACAGTCGAAACTAAACTTTTGAGAATTTCCACTAAGGATTTTCCTCGGTTTTACAAAATTTTCTCAGCTTCTGGGGCTCCGCACCCAGACCCCCGCGTCTCTTCACTATTAAGTATACTTGTAAAACACGCTTATACATGCTTCGACTTTCGAAGAATAGTTATAACTTGGTTAATACCATGCGTTAAAATTTAAAAATGTGTTTAAATACACCCAAATTACTAAAATTCATTAGTTATCTTTAAAATACTAAAAAATAAGTATTTCCCAATTTTTTGCGAAATTCCGCAAAAAATTTTGGAGGACTGCGTAAAAGTTCGCAAAAAGTTTCGACGAAAAAAAAACACAGCATATACGTATATGTGTATATATTATATATACACACATATATATATATGTTTTCTAAAACTATATATATATATATTTTTTATATATATATATATATTGCAAAGAATAAGAAAATGTCCTTTTTGCAGGGAATATATATTATTATTATTATTATTAAGAATTTAACAAGCAAAAGAACAAAGTAAAGAATAGTGCAACATTACGTATTATGCCTAACATCAAACAAGGTTTCCTTTAATGCTCTTTTAAAGGAAAATAAGGTGTCGGCATCAACTACTCTTTGAGGTAAATTATTCCAAGTCTGAATTACCCGGTAGGCAAACAACGCTTGAACCCCAGTAAAAACTTTTTTGGGGGAGGGTTGGGGGGTTGTTGGGGGGTTGGGGTGTCTCCAGAGGGCATAGATGCACCTTGAGAAAAAGTTGGGGAGGGGGTAGCCGCAATTAAGCCCCGATTTGGGCCCCCTCCTTTGACATTCCGGGCCCCCCCTAGAAAATCTCTTCAGCTGTTTATAATGCATATATATATATTTCGAGTGAAAATTAAGCATAATTTTAATAAATTTCACAAATTTTTAAAAAATTTCGCCTGCGGCGCACATTATATATATACTTCTGTGCTGGTTTATTACGTACTTACTTCTGTGACAGAACTTCTGTCTCTGAAAGTGTCTTCTATTTTGTTTCCTTTCCTGATTTGTAAGTATATAATTTTATATACTCAACGCCTTCAGTTTATTTTGTGACTATATACCGGCTTATATATATATATATATATATATATATATATATATATAAGCTATATATATATGTATATATATGCTCAAAATTAGTAAAAATTCGAAATTTTTTGCAAAAATTCGAATTTTTTGCCAAGAAATCCAAGTTTTTCGACTAAATGAGCTAAAATGAAGACGTTGAATGAAATTGTTGATTTATAGTTGGAAATAACGTTTTTTCAGCGAATTAGCGAAATTTTTCTAAATTTTTGACCGAAAAATTCCCCCCCAAATTCGATTTTTCCGGACCCCACCCCACCTCAAACCGGCTAACCCCCCCCCCCACATCCACCCTAATTTCGGCTACCCCCTCCCCCACCGTTTTCTCATGGTACACCTATGGGGTGGGGTTCCCCCCCCCCCCCCCCCCTCCCCCAGGTATATACACCTATGCCAGAGGGGGCCCCTCAAAAAAGTTGGGGGAGCCTCCCCACCAGTGGCGGCGCCAGGGGGAGGGCCGGGACCATAGGTGTAACGGGGATTTGGGTTGGGGGCCCCCTCCCCCGGAATTTTGGGGGGCCCTTTTTAGACCCCCCCCAAACCTCCCCGAAAAATTTTTCTATTTTTATGCCGAAAATCGCATTTTCAGCCATTGCTAATACCGAAAAACATGAAATCATTAAGTAATTTTAACATTAGACAGTGTTTTTAAACTCGAAAACTTGATAGCCAACATGTTTCTGAGTCCACAATAAGGTCAATATTGAGTCTAGAAGTCCATAAAACCGCTATAAACGTGTATTTCTCGCGATTGTAAACCATAGGTGTACCACCTGTTTGGGTTGGGGGGGGGGGGAGTAGAAGGTCCAAATTTGGCTCGGGGGCATAGGTGTAACGGAGATTTGGGGTGGGGGAGGCTCCCCCCCCACATTTTCGGGGGGGGGGCCCTCGGCGACCCCCCCCAACCCCCCCCCCAGGACCCCCCCCCAACCCTCCCCCAAAAAAATTTTTCATTTTTTATGCCAAAAATCGCATTTTCAGCCGTTTCTAATGATAAAAAACATCTAACCATAAAGTAATTTTAACATTAGACAGTGGTTTTAAACTCAAAAACTTGATTGCCAACATGTTTCCAAGTCCAAAATAAGGACAATATTGAGTCATAAGATCCATAATACAGTTAAAAACGTGTACTTCTCATAATAATAAACAGTTTAAGCCAAAAATTTGGACATTTTTGAAAATTTTTTCAAAATTTACCCTAAAAATACCCAATTTTAGGCCATTTTTCGCGCCTTCGGCGCGACTACCCCCCCCCCCAGTTGGGGGGGGACGTCCCCCCCCAAAAAGTTTTGGGGGAGGGTTGAAAAAAGGCTTGGGGGGGGCTACCCCCCCCAACCCCCCCCACCTTACACCTATGCTCGGGGGACCCCACCCAAATCCGAAATTTGGGGGAGGGGGACCCCCCACTGTACCCAAGTTTTTTGGCTAAAAATGCTCCTTTTTCGATGTACAGTACATAAAACATACTCAAAACAAAAGCTTCTGTCGATAGTTTACGTATGCGAAAATAGGGCTTGAAAATTGACAAATTTGTGCTAAAATATAACTAAATTAGCCCAGATTGTGGTTTATAATTGCGTATATTACCTTTTAATTGCTATAAATAACCATCTTTAGCTCTTTATATGTGATTTATAGCCATTTTTTCGAATTTTTTTCAAAAATTTTCAGAAATTGCAAAAAATTTTTTCAAAATTTTTGAATTTTTTACCTGGTTTTGACCCAATTTTTGGGGGGGAGGGGGGTTTGAGCTAGGCTTGGGGGGGGGAAGTAGTTGAGGTCGGGTAGGGGGGGGAGGGGGGTCTGGCCTCTCCGTGGGGGGGGGTCTCACAGGCATAGGTGTAACGGAGATTTGGGGTGGGGGAGGCTCCCCTCCCCCCCATAGTTTCCCTGGAACTTTGGGTAGGGGGGGGGGGTAAATCTTGGCCGACCTCCGAAATGTGATGGGGGGTACCCCCCCCCCCAACCCCCCCCCAGAATTCGGACCTCAGAAATTTCGAAAAATGGCCAAAAAATGCAAAATTTTCTGTAATTTAGCCCTTTTTTCATCAAAATAAGGCTTGTTCTTAACGTTTTAGGCGCTTTTGCACCGTTTTAAAGCGATTTTAGGTCAAAATTTTAGAAAAATTTTTCAAAAAATGACCATTTTTCGACCAAATTTAGCTAACTTTTTGGGTCCAAAAATCGTTGGGGGGGGTTCGGGGGGGGGTAGCCAAAGGTGGGGGGAGGGTAAGTCCAAAAATCTGGGGGGGGGGAAATTTGGTCAAAAATTTTGGGGGGGGTTAGGCCCCCCCCCCCCCCCGCCCCCCCCAAAGGAAACTATGGGGGGGCCCCCTCTGGAGACCCCCCCCCCCCCCCCCCAGGACCACCCCTAACCTCCCCCAAAAAAATTTTTCATTTTTTATGCCAAAAATCGCATTTTCAGCCGTTGCTAATGATAAAAAACATCTAACCATAAAGTAATTTTAACATTAGACAGTGGTTTTAAACTCAAAAACTTGATTGCCAACATGTTTCCAAGTCCAAAATAAAGACAATATTGAGTCATAAGATCCATAATACAGTTAAAAACGTGTATTTCTCATAATAATAAACAGTTTAAGCCAAAAATTTGGACATTTTTGAAAATTTTTACAAAATTTACCCAAAAAATACCCAATTTTTGGCCATTTTTCGCGCCTTCGGCGCGACTACCCCCCCCCCCCCGCCGGGGGGGACGTCCCCCCCCAAAAAAGTTTTGGGGGAGGGTTGAAAAAGGCTTGGGGGGCTACCCCCCCCAACCCCCCCCCCCCACCTTACACCTATGCTCACAGGGGGCAAACTGTAGCCTGGTTCACCTATGTTGTAAACACGTTAAGCCAAAAATTTATACTTTTTTAAAAAATTTTGCCAAATTTACCCTAAAAATGCCCCATTTTCGGCCCAATTTTCGCGCTTTCGGCGCGACTACCCCCCCCCCCCCCCCAAACTGGGGGGCTGGTCCAACTGGGGGGGGGGGACCGGGGGCCCCCAAAAATTTCTGGGGGGGGTTTGAAAAAATGGCTAGGGGGGGGTTAGGTTACCCCCCCAAACCCCCCCTCCCCAATTACCCGTATGCCCGGGACCCCCCCCCCTTTGCGATTTGGGCCCCTCCCTTTGGAGTGTCGGGCCCCCCCCCCTGAAAAATTTGTCAACTGTTTATATGTATAATTTGAGTGTTTTTAGGAATTTTAAAAAAATCGGAAACTTTTTGCTAAAAATCAAAAAATTTTCGCTAAAACTTGAAAATTTTTTGGGAAATGAAGGTAAAATTTGCTAAAATTTGGCAAAAATGTTTGATTTCCCCAAAAAAGGTCGCCGGATTTTTGGGTCGAGCCCCCCCCCTTCAAAAAATCCTGGCGCCGCTACTGCTCCCCACCCCAAATCTCCGTTACACCTATGGGTGGCGGGCCATTGTTTCATGAAAATTTTTCCTAAATTTGTCCGAACTTGAAGCAAATTTTATGAAACGTCCATACAGTTTCGCTAAAAATCAAAACAGTGTATTAGA
The DNA here is from genome assembly GCA_030248195.1 of Trissonchulus latispiculum. NCBI lineage: Eukaryota > Metazoa > Nematoda > Enoplea > Enoplida > Ironidae > Trissonchulus > Trissonchulus latispiculum. The sequence continues at coordinate 6,784 of JASAND010008954.1, read as the reverse complement.
AATTCGGAAATGTTTCGGGAAATTGTGGCAAAATGTGCCGAAATTTGCCAAAAATTTTGGCTTTCCCAAAAAAAAGGTCGCCAAAAAAGTCGCTAGACATTAGGGGTTAGGGTACCGGGGGGGGGGGATCCCAACACTGAAAAATCAGTGAGTAGGGAGAGTGGGGGGATAAAATAGTCTAAAAATTTCAAAACTACAGTAAAAGAATAGCCAGTTTTCATAGGGGTCGCGGGAGCGACCCCTATAATATGCGTGAAAAGTGGCTGGAGACACTGCAAAATAAGCTGCGCAGAAGCTGCGCAAAATCCTGCGCAGATTCTGCGCAGATTTCATGCACAATTGTAGAGCACATCGAGTTTAGTATATCTGTGGAGTTTCCGCCCCGTATCACTTACCGTTAAAAAGTTGCACCCGGACCGGTTATGGCGGCGATGTTTTTATTTCGGTTTCTCCTAGTTGATGGTTGTATTGTGCATAATGTTCGCCGCTTCCACGTGATCTGCAGCGGCGGGCCAACCTAAAGGGCTATAGTGTCTAGTAGTACCCTCTAAAGAATTTAAGAATCACTACCTTTTTTGCGCCGCAGCTGCGCCACAGCTCCGCAGTGGCGCCACAAAGTCGGCTCAGAGCGAAAAATGACCATTTTTGTGGTCGTCGCTCAGGTCGAACGTTACGAGCTGGAGCTGATTTCTTTCTATATTCAGAAATTACATATATTGAACTAACTAACGGTCCAGGTTGCATGTCTTTATCTCTTCCCTAGCGACCACAGTGACCCGTCAAAAATGGCGAAAATTCGAAAAATGAAAAATAGAAATTTCTCGCTACCTTTCAACTTTGAAAGCTCAAATCTTCTATACAAGGGTTTTCTGGCACGGAGAATCGATTCCCGCAGTCAGTTTTACCGTCAGACTCACCCATCTTGCTGGGCTGGTTCCACTTTGCCCTCGGGAGGGTCAAGTCGGAAACCGCTTCCTGGAGGTCCATAGTAGGCTTTACCTGGCCTCTCAAAACTTTGTCTATAGGGGTTTTCTGGTGCGCCCAGCTCATTCCCGGTATCCGTTTGCCGTCCAACGTACCTATTTTGCTGGGCTGGTTCTACTTTGCCGTCGGAAGGGTCAAGTCGGAAACCGCTTCCTGGAGGTCCATAGTAGGCTTTGCCTGACCTCTCAAAGCTTTGTCTATAGGGGTTTTCTGGTGCGCCCAGCTCATTCCAGGTATCTGTTTTGCCTTCAGACGTACCTATTTTGCTGGGCTGGTTCCAGTTTGTCGTTTGAAGGGTCAGTCGGGTGGGGGGTCAAGTGATCGAAAATAAAATTTTTCAAAAGTGGTCGAATTTGGTATCAAATGAAAGCCCTAAGTGAGCTGACCAACTTTTGTCATAGAACTGCGTACCCAAAGTGGCTGTAGAGTGCTGTGGTGGGGTGGGGCGGGACTTAGGCGATTTTGGGTCAAAAATAAAATTTTTCAAAAGTGGTCAAATTTGGTGTCAGATGAAAATCCGAAGTGAACAGAACAACTTTCGCCATGGAACCGTCCACCAAAAGTTACGGTGTCGGATTTATGCCTTTACTTTCTCAACCGGAATTTAAAGGATATACATAGGCCCAACACACATTTTTTGTATTTTGTATTTGGCCTAGCATCGTTGGGTACAAAAGGAGACCCGATAGATGCTGCTCTCCGCCGACTACTGAAAGGCAGTCAAGAAGAAGCGGCGAAGCGAAGGCCAAGGACAGAAAACAAGGCCCACAAGCCAGACTGACATGCGGTTATTGGCCAGGGTCAGCACTGCTGAAATAGCCGCAGTCACCCCCAAGGTAGCTGTCGTCGCTTATCCGACGACAACTGCCCCCCGCTTATCAACAGTGACTAGGATGGCGGAAACCTAGCTTGGCTTGCTCGCAAAGCCTTGAAAAAAGTGGCTGCAGAAAAGGGGCGAGCTCTCAAATAGGAAAGATTGGAAAACTGCCTTACATATAGAAGCGTATATATTTTAAAAGCAATAAAAACTTTTGCCAAGAATAAATAAAAGAAATGAAACTTAGCTAAAAAACCACCGGTCAATCCAACAGCCGCTATGAGGCTGTTAAGCGAAAGGCTGCGCCAGCCGATTTCGTCCTTGTAAATTTCCTCCAACAAGCAGCTGCAACCATCCGTCTCATCCACATTATCCTTTTAGCCGAAGCCCAACACACATATTATCCCCATTTGTGCGGAGCATTTTTGTTACTTGTCTACATATACTGCTATAACTATGCTAAAAAGTGCCTCAAAAATTGAGTTTGAGTACCAAAATAGACGATCCTGGACCAATAACATTCCAGCTAAGCTGGAAAATTTTTGAAAATTTTGACCCCTCCCTCCTGTCCCGTCGCGTTTTCGGGAAGAGGGCTCTACGCGCCGGCGTGTAGGGCTCTCATTCTTCTGCTTCTGTTAATCGCCGGCGATATATATATACATCCGAACCCTGGCCCAAACCCAGGTCTATCCTTACCTTAAGGCGAATGCTCCAAAAATGCCGGGTGATATATATTGGACTGTTCTGTGTGGTAAATGTGACCGTTGGTTTCACTATCGGTGCGCTAACCTCACGATTCCAGAGATGAAATGGATGTCCTCCCTTCATAGCCCTAACTGGATCTGTTCCCAGTGCTGCACTGCTGCCAAGCAAAATCTCATCCCCATCCCTTCCCCACCTCCTCTCCCCAGTCAAACTATCCCGCCCTTTCACCCCGCCAAACCCAACAACCATCTCCGTCTGATCCAGTGGAACGCAGGCGGGATCTCGCGCAAGAAAACGGAACTGCAGAAGTTGCTTGCTGACTCCCAGGCTGACCTCCGACTTCCACAGCTATCTGATGGAGGTATCGAATGGTATAACCGATGTCTCGCGAAAAAACTTACTTGAGACTGCAAAAAATTATACTTCTTCTAAAATGTGTTAAAAAAATTTAGAAAGCAACATTAGTTTCATGGTATGCACTAGAAAGAGAAAATGCGAAGCTGCATTTTGATATGAAAATGGCTTCTTAATCTTAACTCTAGGTAATGAATGAGTAATAATGGTGCAAACTTTATGTGACCAAAGGGAATCACCGCCGTAAGTCGAAATTGTTAAAGCATGAAGCTCAGCTGCACAAGTTTATGCGGGGGCGTGCATTACAAGAACAGTAGTCCTTTGCATGCCATATTTTGTTTCGTTTCACGCAATGTATGTACTTTCATAAACTAAATAACCTCAGTTTTGTTTTTCCTCAGTCGCATTTTATTTAAATATCTAATAGCGTACAAACCCGAGCTGCCAACCTTGCGTCACTGTGTGTATATATACGCTCATGCTTTTGTATGAGTTTATATATAGTCTACTAATCCTGTCACGACGTAGTCGCTTGCATGCATCAGCACCGCTGTGGCAGATGTAATATATACCTGTTGTATGTGAACGCGGCATTGGGGTTGGGCGGCCCCGGGGCAAATCACGTCTATGTAATAAAAGATATATAGTATTAAACAAGGCGTGATTTACTCGGGAATAAAATTCAAAAATTAAATGATGCATACAGTTACTCCTGGTTATGTATAATAGATAAAATCAAGTAGTGTCCTTTTTCTGAAAACCAGCCAGCCGGCCGGCCGGCTGCTTCTGACCCGGCCGGCTGTTGGCCGGCAACCGGCCGGCCGGATTGGCGGCACAGTGGGCAGGCCTGCCGGATTTTCCTCGGCCGGTCAACAACTCTACTACTCAGGGGTACCTTAGATCTGATAATTAGAATCCCTACCTATCTGATAAAATGAACGTGGAGTCAATGCTAACGTGCTAATACAAATCTATCGCAAAAACCTAAAGATCAAAATATAACAAGGCATTTTTAATGGTCAATACAAGTTCACACATCTGTTGCCGCAGAATACCAACGTTCACACTCAGATAACCAGCTCAAATTTTGCAACTAAAGGCAAATGGTCACTGGAATGAAGGGCATTAGGCAAAGGCGTCATCTGGGATCCTGTAATTTGCCGACGAGTAGGTAATCGGAGGCGCTCGATTAGACGCAGACGGGATTCCTTTACATGACTAACTTCACAAGTTTCACCAAACTGTCGCTTAGCCTGGTTTGCGCTTTGCGAACTGCAGAAGCGACGCTCCTGCACACTGTAGAAAATATAATCCACAGTTGATAAGGCACGAGCATGGTAGGTACTAACGAGCTGGTCATCAGCGGTGTAAGATGAGCGTTGGTAGGAACGCTCAGACAATTCGTAGACTGAATTAAATTGAAATGAATGCGTTAAACGTCCAGTTCCCAGAGGATAACTACTGGCTGCACTGTTTCCAGACATGAAAGCTTCCAAACCTAAAATATGCAAACATGTCAAACACAAATTGGTTAAACAGACGTCACAACGACGATATTTATTTCGAAAAATGCTAAAATATGTGGCAGTTTAGCATTTTCGACTAAATTTGCGCTACGAACTACGAGCCAAAAATGATGACTATTTTTCTCAAAAAAAGATTGTCACCACTTCCCAGCAAACTGCAAATTGTAAAACAATTTTCAAATTTGGATTTGTTTTGAAAGATATTAATGCCAAAGATGCCAAGGATAAGTTGAAAACCTTTGGAAGTTGTGTCGGAAACCCAACATTTTACCATTTTGCACATCCCTTTAATCTTAGCCCTTACATTTATAAGGCTGGTCTGGTACCAAGACTGCATAATTGTACTATACGTACAGGGTATTTTTAACCAGGGGGGGCCGAAATTGACCTTACCCCCGAAAACGCAACGCTCGCGATTTTTGCTTTCCTCCCGGGATTTTTTGGGGACCCAAATTTCTGCCAAAAATAGGCAAATTTTCAAAAACTTTTCGGAGGTTTTTTCGTAAAAATGGCTATTTTTAGCATAAATAATGGCATTTTTCAGAACTCTGCGTTTCTACGTGTAAAATACGACAAAACCTAATTTTTAGCTTATTTTTGCAAACTCCCTCCGCCGGGAAGCCCCCCCCCCCAGAAAAAACCATAAAAATACCCTGTACGTATATATATACAGATAAGTAGAAGAATAAGCCACTAGAGGGCTTATGTATGTTTTCCTGTTTTTTATTTGCGAAAAACTGCGAAATTCCGCACTTTTTATGAAAACTGCAACTTTTCAGAGCTCTGCGTAAAGTTCCACAAAAATTTGAAGTGTTTCAAATACTTTGCAGAAAAGTGCAAAACATTTTAGCGCCTTCGGCACGTATTTTTATGTACATAAACACCTTTTAGTCTTATGCGAGTTAGATTACCTAGTGAACGCTTAGAAATTCTTTAATGCTTAATCAAAATAAATGAGAAAGAAAGAAGAAGAAAGAATTAAAATAAATCCAGAAACATTCAGAAAAAAAATAAACACAATAACCACACAATATTTAAATTTTGTGTGAAGTTGTTGACTCGTTATACAGAGACAAGAATGTACTTAACTTACTTATAATTAACAAGTTGGTTTAGACAAAAAATTGCAAAAACTCTTCGAAAACCCAAAAAACAATTTCACAATATTTGCGAAATTCTGCAAAAATTTTTTTGGAGGACTGCGTAAAAGTTCGCAAAACGTTTCGGAAAAATATAAACACAGCTCCTTTCTATATTGCGTAACGATGCTCCTCTCACAGTAGGCGAACGTTCGTTTGTGGGGGTTTCGACAAATATGCCGCGGTCCCCGTTCGATCTAGAGGCGGGGGGTAGCCAACAGCCAATCAGAATGCCGAGTTCCCTCTCCGTTTGGTGGGAGAAGAAGGAGAGTAGAAGACTAGGTTAGTTTCAGTTTATTTGCAAAATAGGATGCCCCTTTGGTGGGGCTAAAAGAGGTTCCCGTTGGGGGGAGTCTCCAACAGAACAGCAAATCTTGGCAAAATTCAGGAAAAAACCACTAACGACCAATTTGAAGTGTACACTCGCTTCGAAAACCAGTCAACCAACAATAATCAAATAAATAAAACAAACCCAATCCTATCAGAACATGACAAAAGCTTTCGCCTACCTGTTGGAACCTTGTCCACATCATCCATAATTTCCACCTCAGAGGAAACATTCTTTCGTATTCCACTTGACTGCTGTTTTGGCTGCCGCTGAAGCCACTCAGCTGCGTACTGGCAGGTGTCAGCCACTTTGGCAGCCGCGGGAATCAGGTAGGGTGGCAACATAGGACCGCCACGACGGAAAGGGTCACAAACTTCATACTGGGGCTCTCCTGCATAGTCCAGACGCCCAGACAACAGAAACCGATACAGGGACGAGAAAGGTTCAACGTTCAAGTCGCCACACAAAATTACGGGGTGATAGACACTACGCTGACGCTGAAAACTGTTTTCCTCAGCATCATTGCTGCCAACTTTCGTAGATCCGCGATATGCTAGCTATAAAATACAATAACGCAGTCGTAAAACAAAACCTGAAATTCTATTGAAGCAATAAAAATAAAACGCAGTAGCTGGAAGGTTGGAAAATGTAAATAAACAGTAGTATATATATATATATATATATATATATATATATATTAGTGATGTGCGTCAAGAAATTTGCCCGCTCCGGAGCTCCGGCCGGAGCGGGCTGTCGGAGCACCGGAGCTCCGGAGCTCCGGAGCTCCGCGGAGCTCCGACTGTTAGTGGAGGCAAAATTGTAAAAATTTCTGTTTAGTTTATTCAATAAAAAGCATGCCAACTCGCTGTATAGATACTTTTATCGCTTAACTGTTTATTTTTAGATGCTGATTTCTTTGCTACATATTACT
>JASAND010008953.1:0-25960 GCA_030248195.1 Trissonchulus latispiculum | reverse complement strand
CTCCAGGTTTGCTTCATCGGCGTGAAGACTGAAACGTCCAGTGGTTGCTCGTTGAACTAGCTAGTAAGCAAACAAAACTTTGGTCAGTGGTCATGCAGTCTTGGAGCACATTAACGTTCTAATATCGCCCCACTTTGTCGCCAATATCGTCCCACTTTGTCGCCAATCATGATTTAAGTACCATGGAAGGACGCACGCGAGGCGGGAAAACCATATTAACCCAGGTTTCAAAGACCAGGGAACCAAGCTATCCTGGTTTAGAAGCCCCTAGCACTAAACCGCCAGCTCGCTTGCAATTCCGGCTTTGGCACATTGGTGGAATCAGAAGGAAAATCGTTGGTAAAACACGCTTGCTAGCGTAGGCGGTGTTCTATTAATTGGGCATTTGAAATGAGCATAGGTTAGAGACATGTGCTTTCCCCGCTCCGTACCACGTAATGGAGTAGCTGACCAAAATGGCATCTTCCCCACGACTTTCTTAAACCTTAATCGAGCCAGCATCATTAGACACGCCGGGTCCGTCATACTTAAAAATCGTAGCTGTAGGAGGATCGGAGGATCGAATCCATTGAAAGGCTCCCTATTGTAATAAGAATAAACAATCCCAGAAGGAAAAAGGTGTTACAATAACTAATACTCTTTTAACGGTTCGGAAATACAACAATACAAGAGATAGATTTTATTTGTATTCTATTCTATTCGCCCTATTTTATTGCAAAATTTAAGATACGCTTGCAACGTTAGCAATTTATTACAAGCACTGCCGTTTTCCTATAGGGGACTTCCTCTGTAAAAGATTCAATCCCCAAACCTGGAAGGGCCAGCCCGCCACCAGACTTCCCCCCCACCATGTTTGGCTTAGAAAAAGTCAGCATGCACGTAGTAGCTAATCTATTGTAACTTTCACTAAGTTACACATCGTGCAAATGCATAAGATTACATTCGGATTCCTTTGAAACGCTTCTGTAAAGTTTTGGCCCCAGAGACTGGATAATGGGCAGCCAAAGACCTTTACTGGGGTGCTGTGCGCTAAAGGCTGGATACGCAGCCTGGACTTGGAGATAGTTCCAGGCCGGCCAATGAAAAGCCTCGCCAACGGGATTTTGACCTAACGTGGCCCTAACTCAGGGTAGACTGCCAGATTTTAATTTAGAAAAGTTACCTACCGAACTAACTAAAAACTAAGCCCTAACTAAATAAGAGGCCAAGTGGCCATGTATAAAATTCATTGAAAGAGGGGAAGTAATTTAGAAGATTATATAAATTAAGAAATATAGCACGAATAAATTTTAGGGACCCTCCCTTAGCAAAGTTTGGGAGTCCCCCACCCAACCTATCCCCAGGTTGGGAGGCTCCTACTCTCCCTCCCCGAATTTCGAAGCGCTAGGGGACTTGAGACATAACCTGACTTACCAACCTGGAATTGGAGCTTGCAGGAATGTAGGCTTGAAAAATCTAACTAGAATACCCCCAACAGTGAGAAGTGTTCCCTTTTTAAAGCCCCAATTTTGAAATATGCAAATTTGTTTATGCAAATTAGGTAAAAGTTTCTAGACGAAAAACATAGACAAGGAAGTAATTCATAACACGTGAATTTGAGAGAAATTGGAAATAAAATTATGCAAATTATGTAACATATGAAATTTGTCAGTAGGGCATCCCCGCCCTACTGTATATACACTTCAGCAATTTTAACAGTAAACGCAGAGGCTGCTGTTTCACTATATAATAGTTAATAGTTTCACTATATAATCACAAATATACCAAGACTTCTCTTTAACTTTCCCATAGGTATTACAAATTTCCAGCTCTTAAATTTTCAATGTGCATATCCTCGGTGGTTGCTAGCTTTTTAGACTAAGAAGTTATCATTTTCTTGTAGGGTGACGAATGCAACAAGCTTGAAGCCAGTGTCTAATCCTTCTCTAATCTATCATTGTCGAAAATCAGAATTAATTAACCCAGTAACACTCAATACGACACAAGCAAAACCACATTAACAATTACGTAATAATGAATTAACTAGTTACTGTATATCTTATATCGTTTCTTTTACCTGATCTGAGCTTTGAGCTTTGTTCAGATTGCGGTTATTGTTTTATTGTTAACTTAACTGTCGGCGTACTGCGATTCCCACTTGACGTACAATTCATGTTTAATTATTTACTAAATATTATCAAGAGTATATAATTCTCGATAGTTGGATTCAGCTGGACCGTCGTCCCGGTCTGGCAATCGGGCCGAAAGTGGGTCTGAAGTGGTAGAACAAATTGCCAGGATGGTCCATAAGGAGGTTCTCGGACAGGGCAAGGATCTGCCCAGCTCTCCTAAGGTGTTGATTCCTTTTGGGCACATATTGTTGGTTGACGGCTCAAGCTAAGATAAAAGTTTATGAAACCGTCCACAATAAGTTCATTTGATGTTCTAACACCCTCCGCGCAATCCCGCTTCAAAAGTTCGAGATTTGCGTTCAGGACGGTTTTTGCCAATTTCTAACAGTTGAGCACCAACTGCATAGTTATGACGATACTCATTTGAAAGATCTCATTGAGTTCTACATTTCTGCTTTTGGAAGCAACTTTCTAGCTCTTCTCTACCGTGAAATATAGCCGATTTTCTTGTTTTGACGTCGAAAACCTATCATTTTTGCAGAAATCAAATAATCCATCATTTCTTAAACTATGCAAGCCGTAAAATCAAACTAAGGGTGTCGATTTAAAGGTCTCGTTGAGGCCGATTATTCGAGGCATGATAATCTTCAAACTGCTATCCCGTGGCCGTGAGCTGCTGTCATAAAAGATGTAGTTTTTGCAAAAACATGACCAAATTTTTTCCAGCGATTGTGGAGCATTTACTATACAAGCTAGAGGGTTGTGACAATTTTCTTACAGAGCAGGTAGATTAAAAAATAAATGTAATGTCAAAAAGGCAAAATAGATATATCAAACGACAGTTCTGTAAACTTGTGGAAAACCGTATATAGTAGGTTTTCGTAATGAAAGTTACTACTTTTATAGAGAACGTTTCTAGTTAAAATCGCATACGTGAGCGGTTATCTCTTTCTCGGAGACTTTGAAGATATTCTCTTCTCCACATTTCCCAGTAGGAATTAATGAGTCTCTGACCTTTGTGACAGCGTTTCAGAAGCTGTTCGGAAGAACTGAGCATACCTGTTCTGTACTCAGCTTCAGGATTAGGCACGTCCGGAATTCCGTTTCCTCGAAGAGGAGTTAAAAAGTCCGAAGGAGTTAAAACTTTATCAAACATCCCGTCCTCGTTGTCTACAAAGGTTAATGGTCATGAATTCACGATAGCTTCTACTTCTGTTACCACCGTCCACAATTGCGTCAAGGACAAGCGGCGGTTGCAGATGATTTTTCTCAGGCATCGCTTTACTACTCCAACAAGTCGTTCGTAAAATCCTCCCATCCATGGAGAATATTCAGGTAAAAACTTCCAATCAATACCTTCTGAGCTCATATATCCTTCTAGTTCGGCAGTTCCAACGCCCGGTTTCCAGATCTGTTTCACTGTTTGACATCCCAATTTGAATGTTGTAGCATTGTCCGAGATTAGCATCGATGGCTTTCCACGACGTGCAATGAAACGTCTAAAGCACAAAAGGAACTGTTCTGTGGTCATATCTTCTATAACTTCTAGATGAACGGCTCTTGTTACCGCACAGGTAAACAGACAAATCGAAACTTTGATTATTCTCGAGTGATACACATACAGGGGTCCCATATAATCCAGTCCCGTGTATGAAAATACAGGGCATTCTTCTAGCCGGAATCTAGGAATTTGTGGCATTTCAGGGTACTTGTAAGATCCTCCTTCCCATCTCCGGCAGATTAAGCACTTTTTCAAGACAGTCTTGGTGACATCTTTTAGAAGTCTTCTCAATTCGTTAAGTTCCCATTTTTTCATTCCATTTTTCCGGTTCTGGTCGAGTCTCAATGGTTCGGAAAGTTTTGATAGTATTAATAGTATAAATACTATTCCAAACTTATCTTCCGTAATTCCCATGGCTTCCAATCCACGAATATGTCGTTCGCATTTATCGTAGGTTTGTCGTAGGTTTGCAGTTTCCGTAGAGGAAGATGATAAACGGAACAAACAATCGAAATGAGCAAAGACTACTGTTTGCTCATTTCTAAACCGTTCTTGCATGGTTTCAATAGCAACTTTATAATTTGCATTTGTGATAGCTAAACCGCTTATGGCTCTTTCAGTTTCCCCTGACAACAAACTCCGTAGGTAGTTAAATTTATCCACATCTGTTAAGTTGCTGTTTTGGTTTATAGCAGAGTCGAATGAATCCCAAAACTCTCTCCACGTTAGAGGGCGGCCATCAAACTTAGCCATTGTAAGTTTTGGTAAGTTCGCAGAACTTCTAGTGATCTGTTGAGAGCTATTAGGTGAACTGTTTTCATTCTGAACTGCGAAATGAGTGCTGTTTCTTTCAATATTGTCGAATTCTTGTTTTTCGTATTTTCTAATTCTACCTCCAATTTGGCTGACACAGTTATTCAGTTGTACCTGGTAATCAATCGCTTCAGTTATCTCATCAGCCAATTCTTCGTCTGGTAATAGATTAACAATTTTTGCATCTATACCTTCAATTCTTTGGAATAAATCGGACAAGGATTCTTTTAAACTTGTCATCTCTTCGACATCATTCGGATCATCTCTTTCCAGCATCGTCACGGCATCGGCTTGAAATCGTGTCGCATGGTTTCGGAAGGCGGTTCGTCTAGCCTTCAGTATGGGCAGTTGTCGTTCTGCCATGAGAAATCTGGGGAAAGGATGTCGGGTATTGGGAAACCAGGAACCAAAGTCGGATATCCCGCTAAATTCGTAAGTCCGCAAAACGGGACCGCAGGAAACGTTCAGAACAAAAGGGACGGACCACCACAACATCTGGGCCCGGCCAAGTGTCCCACACAGCCAAAGTCCCAAAATCCACACTACCTCGAAATATATAGTCCTTCCAAACAATCAAAATCCACCATGACATGGCTTCAGAACAAATCGGGTCTTCGGCACCATGACAATTTTCTTACAGAGCAGGTAGATTAAAGAATAAATGTAATGTCAAAAAGGCAAAATGGATATATCAAACGACAGTTCTGTAAACTTGTGGAAAACCGTATATAGTAGGTTTTCGCAATGAAAGTTACTACTTTTATAGAGAACGTTTGTAGTTAGGTTTTTTGTATGTGTTCAAATCTTCTTCTACTTTATCAAAGCTTCAGTTTTCTTGGTTGAAATCGCGTTCATCGCGACAGGTTGCCACTTACTTGGCATGTTTTACATAAAAATACCCAGGGACCCTTTTTAGTTGCCCCGATTGCTGCTTTCTAGCTAAAGTGGCCGCTTGCTAAAGTTGGGACAAGTAGGCAAAATCCGGGTTGCGCAAACATTTTAGCTAATTTCTTCAAAACAATGAGTGATTTCATGATAATTAAACAAGGGTCCCCAGCTATTTGATAGTGGAATGGAATGATGTAACCGATGCCTCTCGAAAAAAGTTAGTTGAGTCTGCAAAAAATCCGGAAAGTTAAACTACTTCGAAAATTCATTAAAATAGTTTTCGAAAACTGCAGTTAGTTTCATTGCATTCTTTAGAAAGAGAATTATTAAGCTCTATTTGATATAAAAATGGCTTCTTAACTCCAAACAATGAATGAGTAATAACGGTTCGAAGTTGATGTCTCCAAAAGGAATCACCATCTTAAGGTCACCATATCCTTTTGTGCAGTGCTTTTGTGGTGATTTTTTGAAACGCAATAGCTTTCGCAATTTTGGGAGTTAGAAAGAGCTTTATACATCGTTTTAAAGCTTATTATCTGTAGATTCACACGAGCTTACGAAACTGGCAAAATTAGCAAAAAATGGCAGAACTTTTCAGACGTTCTGACATCTAACAGGATGAATATAGTCCAAACATCTTTGAACATCGATTTCTCAAAACTGAAGAATCGGCCAAAATTTTTCTTGTGCTATCATGCAGAGGACATATGGGCCGAGGTACGTTTTTTGGATTTGGCTCAACAAGCCTCAACACTCCAGAAAATCCGGTAAATGTGCGGCGACACGAATTTTCGCAACTTTGCATTCAGTTTTCTCGCAACTGGAGTTGTTTTAGCTCAAACCAAGAAAAACGTCCCTCCGCAGAATTACGAATTTTGATTCTGCCAAAAATCTCCGGAATCCGACGAGTAGTTTTTGAGAAGTCGATGTTCGAAACAAAATAATCGCAGTTTCGCCAATTGGTTTTTCGGCCAAACCTTTAAAGCAATAAAGTTCGGCTAATAGGCATTCATAAAATGTCCATTTAGACGCTGTATCGATTTAGTATAAATAAGCCAACTTTGTTCTTAACATGTGGCAGTAATTTTGAAAAAACTGATTTCCTCAAAAATGGCTATTTTTTGACCCTCAAAATAGTTGCTTGTACTGACTTAACCACTGGAGATAGCTCAAAAGTTGTAAAAGCAAAAATGTTCATTTTCGTGTCCTCTTTCCAGCTATAACAACCAATCCCGTATCCGACCACCTACAGAGAGCCTAAGGCCAAAAACCAAAACTTTCTTATCTTTGGGCCTAAAAATACGGGACTGGTCCCAGAATGTTAAAGAGCACGGAAATAGGTTCTTTTGTAAGTCTTAGTCATTTACGTAAAAGATTAAGCCGTATGAGTGAAAAATACCCGAAGGGAAGCCAGCACCTTAAGGTACTGGTATCGCTTTGTGTAAATTTCACCTTACAGGCTCCAATTCTATATGAAATTGGATGAAACTTTCCAGATATGTTATTTTAGTGCTCTTTATCACACTGGGACCAGTCCCACATTTTTAGGTGCAAAGATAGGAAAGTATTGGTTTTTGCCATTATTCTGTCAGTACGTAGTCGCTACACCGGATTGGTTATGATGGCTGGAAAGAGGGCACCCAAATAAACATTTTTGCTTTTACAACCTTTGAGCTATCTCTAATGGTTGAGGCTATAAGCCAAAAACGATTTTTGGGGTCAAAAAATGGCCATATTCGAAGAAATCAGTTTTTTCAAAATTACTGCCAAATATTACAGATAATTTTGGCTTATTTATACTCAATCGATACATAGTCCAATTGCGCATTTTATCAATACCTATTCACTGGAGTTCGTTGCTTTAAGCTAGAGAATTCGCCAAAAAACCATTCTGGCAAAATTGCGATTATTTTGTTTTGAACATCGATTTCTCAAAAACTACCCAACGGATTCGCTGAATGAAAATTCGCTCTATTGCGGAGGGACATTTTTCTCGGTGTGAGCTTAAACATCTCCAGTTGCGAGAAAACTGAATAGAAAGTTGCTAAATTTCGCGTCATCGCACATTTGCCGGATTTTCCGGAGTACTGAGTCTTGTTGAGCCAAATCCAACAAATGTCCCTCTGACGACATGTCCTTCATATCATGGCACAAGAAGAAATTTTGGCTGATTCCACAGTTTTGAGAAATCGATGTTCAAAGATGTTTGGTCTATATTCAGCTTGTCAGATATCAGTGTGTCAGAAAATGTTTGCCAGTTTTTTGCTAATTTTGATAGTTTCGTAAGCTCATGTGAATGTACAGATTATGAGCTTTAAAACGATGTATAAAGCTCATTCCAACTCCCAAAATTGCGAAAGTTATAGCGTTTCGAAAAATCACAACAAAAGCACTGTACACAAGGATATCAGCACCTTAAGGAGCTGAAATCCAAAGTTGGTAAAATCAATGACCGTCAGCGAATGTTGGATGACCGCATCAAATCCTTCAATCTGATAATCCATGGCATCGATAAACCAGAAACTAGTTTCGTGAGACACTGGCGGCAACGGTCGTGAATGTGATGAATGCTGTCGCTGGACCCGGGACTAAGGACTCTGACCGGGATATTAGTGGCTGCCATCGACTAGTACGAACGGCCGAACAGATTGCAGCATATCGCATCAGGGCTCAATCTTCGGTCCGGGTACCTCCGGCCGCCATTGTGGCGGCTACCAAAAAGAGACTTGTGAATAAAGTTGTACATTTTGGTTCCAATTTGGCCGGCATCAAGCAGGAACGGATGAAGGAAGACCCGAATTGTCCTGAAATCCGTATAACCAAGAGTACATAAGAGATAAGAGTGTGACAGCTGGCAGGCTTTCTGTTGCCAGCTCAAGGTACATGCTCTGCACGCTAACGGCTGACCCCCCTACAAACGTGTACCCAGTACACGTTCTGTACGGTCACTCGCCGTATCTTTACGTGTTAAAGCTCGAAAACACAACGACTGCGTGCGTCCAATTTGTGTCTGCTTCGAGCTTTAGAACGCAAAGATAGCGTCTGAATTTCTTTGAAGTGAGCATACACGTTTGTGGGGATCAGCCGTTAGCGTGCAGAGCATGTACCTTGAGCTGATAACAGAGAGCTTGCCTACTATCACACTCTTATATATTATGTACTCTTGGTATAACTAGACAGTTCGAGACTCAAGAGTCAGCAAATCGGCAGGATTAATAAACTGAAGAAGGCAATTGTGGATAATAAGATTTGTTGTTATAAAAAATTGTTACTAGATTTATTGATCCGAAAATTAAAATTAATACAAGAGATCACAGATCCGTTATATTTGGGGTATATAACATGCCGGGCATGTACAAGAAGTTAATCCCCCCTATCAGAAACAGTAACAATTTTTTAAACCAGTAATATGTAACCGTTGCAAGCTTGTTATTTGTTAAATACTTGCCTTATTAAATAAAACTTATGATTTGAACCGACGTATGACTTCCTATAAATTAATTGTGGGTTTTGGTAATTTATTTGTGATAATATAATAGATTTCACCATCTATAAGGTAACTCGTATCACCTCACCATATCCTTCAGACCATGGATCGAAATTAACCACGCTAACCTTGCTTGGGTACACACGCACTTCTTCACTTCAAAATGGCAGCACAACTTACGAAGGCTCCAGGGCCTCTATAGCGGAGGAGCAGAATACAAGGCCCACCAATGGACTCCGGATTCGATCACGTACCTCTCAACCATATCTCGGTCAGGCGTTACATCTAGGTTAAAGAATTCTGGACCAAAAGCATGCAAAGTGTGCCCTATTATGAACGAGAACGCTATGATACAGGAAATATACGGTCATAGAGCGTATAATATGGTAAGACGACAACTCTACTATCTAAGGAACTGACTGGCTCAAGTAATAACGTTATATATTTCATTTAATGTCACGGATGTAATATTGGTTATGTAGGTGAAACGTCGCAAACTATGAGAACTTGAACAGAACAAGATAGGCGGTCAATATCTAATAACAAATGCGGATGTAAATGCAAATGTAAATGTATACTTAATGCAGCATTTTAACAACCGCATATGTAAAACTTTTAAAGTTCAGAGTTTAGAAAGACTTAAAAATCCTGAAGACAAAGAAACGGATAGCTTAAGTAGATTTAGAAAGTGAAAAATATAGGACTCGTAAACATAAAATTAAGTATCCCTATGGCTTGAATGAAATTTTATCGGGACAAGACTATGATAACGCCGTATTTTTAACTTCCAGTAAAAAGATAAAAAGGAAATAAAAGAGGAAAGAAACGCTGCATTAAATCAAAAAATAAGAGCCTCTTTAATTTAAGCAAATGTGTAGCAGACTTACATTTGTTTAAGCTAAGGACCCCAAAGACCTACGACTAAACATTATTAATAATATTATGAGTCTTAATAAAATGGAGACAAAATTGTTATGGTTGCACTAATTGAAAGGGATAAAACAGAATCAGACGAGATAATAAAGGGTTTAATAATCCATAAAACATGTGGTCATAAACCAAAATCACCAACTAAACCTGTAAGATCAAAAGTTTTATAAATTTTATTAATCCAGGTATTAATTACTTGAACCTTAATAGTATATGTAACCACGTCGACGTTTCCAAGGCTTGGCCTACAACTGGAAAACCTTTGGATAAAAATCCAATGGTGATATACTCATTTGATAAACATTTTCTATGAGCGTGTTTAACTATGAACAATTTCTGAATAACGTAAATGTTAATGACAACATAGAATGTGACTGTCATATAGCTCCTTTTAAAGATGATAACCACTTTAACCACTTACATGCTATAAATTAAAACGTCCCTTCCAGAAAGATGTTATTTAAAATACAGGCCTCCTAAACATATTAATTGGGAGGATATAAATGAAACTCTTAGCATCTCTATGTATAGATACAATAGTTAATACAAAAATAACATCAATAAGTTTAATTTATGGATAAGCCAAATAACATTTTAATAAAGCTATAGATAAAATGAAGTCCCCCTAACCGGAATACCAACTGGGGTGAGGTGTCCGAAAAAAATAAAGTCATATGTCCCTGACAGTCGTGAAATTGTACAGCATTCCGAACAAGAATTGATCGAACTACAGCGTAAATGTATTATAATCGGGGTTGATAAAGCATCTCAAAACTATGCAAAAATTTGTAAGAAATTTTATCTACAAACTATAATAAACAAAGTTTTTCTGGGACATGACAATATTTCAGATAAAAATGAACTCTGTACCAATGCACAAAATAATCGATTACTTAAAACAATAGTCACAGCAATTAGGTTTTCTAGTAGATAATCTTAATTTGCCCTATATACAACTTATTCCGAAATTCCACAAAACGCCAGTAAAATTTAGATTTATCAAGTACTAAACCAGTTACTAATCAAGTGTTAGTTAGGATAGGCCAAGTTTCATGGCTATACTTAAAAGACTTAAAAATATAGTGAGTCATAACCAAGTTTAACCGTGGATGTTCACCGTATTGGATAATAAATACTAAAATATGTAAAACATTTTAAAAAATTCAAAAAATCAAAAAAATTAGGAAAACTGGAATCATGGAAATATCCCAGCAAGAAGATTCGTAACATTTTTCGTAATGCTGTTGTTCAGTGTCGTAGCTTGCTTTACTTTGAAGGATGTTGAGAGCATCCCCTCTGAAAATATGCATAGTCAGCATTAAAGATGTGTTTAAATGCTGTAAAACGTTATTACCCTATGGACATCGTTATGTTTCCGAATTAGAACATGTACAAGGCAAAAACCTAGATGGATGAGTTGAAGGCAGCAGTCACATGTGTGCTGAAGATTCATTTCCTTTGAGAAGTATATACAGTGGTCTATTCCTTTATGACGTTACCACTGAAAAAATAGAAACATCTCCATAGGATTTTAACCTTGGAGGCAATGAAATTTTCTATTGCAGAAACTCAGACTTGTAATAATCCTAAAATGTTATGTTGTGTTTATCTGAAAGTTAGCCAGTTTTAACAAGTGCTCTGAGGCTACGGCAAACTGTTTCCGATAACTTTTAAAACTTTAGTTGTTATGGGCTATGGGCATTGGATTGGAATAGACAGTTATGGGAGTCGAAACTGTCCTGCTTTGTTTCGGGACAAATAAAAAATGAAAAATCCATAGAATCATTGCAAGTTATGTCCAAGAATAGGAAAGCTTAAGTACCAATTGATCGGATTCACTTTTGCGTTGATCATGAAAGAAAAAGCATGAAAAGATCAATCGCATCGCAACGCAATCTATCAAGCGCATCTCAGCCTTCCTTATCGACAACATAGAAAGTTCCACATGGTACACCATATTACATTCGTTAAACAGGAATACAATATGAGCAGCCGGTGTGCAGACTCAAGTGAATCCATTTAGAAGTCAAACAAGCAGTAACGTGCTTGCATTGATGAAAATTTGAAATAACAACAACAAACAATAACAAAATTTGCGCAAACAAACCAGTTGCGCGCACAGACAGTCTATCTATTCCGGTGAAAATATGAGATAAATTCGCTATCAATATAAACGCTTCGTATTCGTAGGAATCAATATTACATCAAATTCAACTTCGTTCCAGATAAAAGGTGTCATGAATTAAGCCACTCCTATTCAGCCGCCTATTAAGCACCGTGTGGATTATCAACTTATCTGCACGGTGCAGATAGAAAGGGTTTTCTGTCTAATAATCATCAGATCATTATAATACGAAGAAGAAAGAAAAAGTAATTAAAAGTTAAAGAAGAAGAAATTTGAAGCTTCATGGTACTTTTCACAGCTTGATATTTCACTGCTTACATTATTATTATTATTATTGTTAGTAGAGATTACTCAGCATCTTCCGCAACGAAAATATTAGCGCCTGCAATTAAATGCAAAGAGGTAGGAACTTGCTACTTGCTGTAATCGATTGACTGTATAACCAGTTATGTGCATGCTCTTATAATCTGTTTAACCCGCAATAACGAAATAGGCGTTAAATGTTTTAATCCTGCTACATTTTAATATTAGGATTAAACTTAATCCAGACACTATTCAGTCTGTTTATTTATTTAGTTCGCATTAACTTATTGGGAATGCTTTCCGGATTCAGTCCAGTCCAATCACAGTCCAACGAAAAGTACAAAACTTAGCTGATTGAACTCAAATTTAGGGTGATCATGTTGTCAAATACTCTGAGTTCAAGTGTCTTAAAATTCCTATTTTTAAATATCACATACACAGTGCTTTATGTAAAGAAAAGGCTAGTTGGGGGTCGTTTTTACTCACTTTTCGATCAAAGCTAATCAGCGATCTCTCCTAGTCAGTAATGAGCACTGGTCTTTCCCAAATCACATCAGACTTATACGAACACAAATGTAGGGGTCATAGCTATCAAATCAGCCAATGTATTCCAAAATGTTATGCTCACTCTTTTCGCAAGTTCCTACCTATCTAAGTCCTAACCCTCGCTATGACGCAGACGAAACCAAGTTAAGTCTTAATTAGATTAAATTATGATTTTAATGAAGCAGTCACAATTCTGGTTAAGCATAGAATAGTATTATCTACAGTTTAAAATACAAAGCTAATGCATTCTAGGTAGGCACAGACAGGATACGAAATTACACAAAGTCAGGCAAGCACAATACAAATATCCTTAGTTCAATCAAGACTCAGATTCTGTTTCTAACCTCAAGTTTTAGATGATGCTCTTTAAAATCTCATTAACACAATCATAATATCGTTAACCCTTGTAGTCTGACAAACTCACAGTTCAAGCTACCTTGTTGATCCGAATTCGCGTGTGCTGGGTCCAATTGGCAGGTCCTCCGAAAATGGGTACAGATAGGTCACAGGATAAAAACCAGAAAATGTGAATAGCGTTCAGAAACTAATACAATCGAGTCGTGGCTAGCCCAATACAAACCGGTCAGCAAGAAGACCGTATACTCAATCCAAAGTGACAGACCGGTATCTCCCTCCTTGGGCCCTTGGTCAAAGACAAGTCAACAACAACGGCAGAGTCGAGTGAGTTCACCACTGTTCGGCAGAGCGAAACAGCAACAAGCGAGTGAAGTCACAACCGTTTCCAATGGCAGCCAAACCACGACTGATTTGAAATTTTAGGAAATTTTTGGGGTTTGGGGAAGACCTGTCAATCATGTGTGCGTGATGTGTAGGGCGGAGCTTGCGGCTCCCCTTCATGTAGTGCGTTTTGTGTGTGTGTGTGTGTGTGTGTGTGTGTGTGTGTGTGTGTGTGTGTGTGTGTGTGTGTCATCATACGTCACTTATCAGTGACGTATGAACCCAACTCAAGGGGTGAAGGAGGCTCCCCAAATTCCCAAACTTGTACGCATTAATCCCACTTAGCTTCCTGGGGAGATAAGTCCCCAATTTTGGATCTGTTTCGCAAATAAAACTGTCCATCAGAAAACAACGAAAATCCCTACATTCTTTGTCCAGACTAGGAACAATGTTCAACTTCAAACAAGGACCGCAATTCAGTGACGACAATAACAGACTAAAATATCTCGGGCCAAGATTCAAGAAACTAAATGCAATTATTTCATGATATCGAAATTTAGCTAAACGAAAACTCGAACAGAAACTTAACTGGAGAAAGCAATCGGTCAGATACAGAAATGTGTAAAAATGTACAGAATTAAAAAGCACAAGGTAATTAGATGCACAAGGTAACTAGCTATCATCAAATCAGTCAGCACAAACAGAAAACAATCCAGTCAGCGCAAACGAAACTTTTGGCTTAAGGGGGCGCTTCCATTATCGGGATTATTGATGTAAAATTTGGACCGATTGCTCAATTTTAAAGAAATCCCAACTGAAGTTACTTTGGTTGGCGGGGCATGTTTTGACAAAATTTCAGTAACTGAGACCATCTGCTTGGCTAGCTACCATTATGGCTTAAAAAATCGAAATTTTATTAAAGCCCCAAACGATTAATTCAAATGCACTATGTGAAAGAGCATAAAAAGAGCTTTACAACGATGTGCATATCACTTCTGCACGTGGTTTCTATCAAAAGTTACAGGCGGTTGAATAATTTTCAAATTTACGTTGACCATTCTCATTTCATTTAGCAAAGTAAAAACTAGCAGTTCGAAAATGAATTCTAAAGGATATTTCATGATGCTTTTGTGTTGGATTTGTTTATTATTTTATAAAATGCACTACGCAACTTATTAAAATCATAATATATGTGCAAAACAAAAGCAATTAGAGCGAAATTTTCCAATTTAACTTTCTCATAAATGCTTCGACCAAAGTTGCTCAAATTTTGCATGTACGTTTATTAAAGAGGTACGCAGGGGCACTTTTGTCATTTTTTGTTTAAACCTTAAATTCCGTGAGATATCGACTTCTAAAGTTTTTGAACATTTATAAAATACTCAAAATTGCACAAATCAAAAAAAGGAAAAAAGTGCCCCTGCATTAGGTCCGTTTATAGATTTGCGCAAAATTTGAGCTACGTTTATTTAGCCGTTAATGAGTGACATCATTTTGAAAATTTGAAATTATCCCTCTTGTGTAAGTTGCAAGCCAAGCAATAAATTTTTCAAACTCAGCAAATTACTAGTACTTAGCACCAACTATCGTTGCTGAAAATTTGAAAGAGATTGGTTGAGAATTGAATGCAGGAGAGCCGGTCCCGGTAATGGAAGCGCCCCCTTAATGCTTCGGTTTTAGCTTCAGACCAAATCCCATCCTAGCATCTCAAAAATCTATCCTCCACATTTATAACTAAGGACGGCAAATCACAATGTATAAACCTGAATTCTAATGTTCCGCTTTTGACTCTCGCCGGACAATTGTGCTCTACTAACAATATGTTGAGAGAGGCCAGACGCCCCTCCCCCCGAAGCAGCCCTTTAGTTAATAAACAGTCCCTTCAATGCAGAGTCAAATTACAGGGTTGTCTTATAAAATCTACAAGTTCGGTTTTGAATTTATAGGATTACTGTTAAAAAACTACGAGTTTTAAAAAAAACTACGAGTTTTTTAATATTTGCTTCAATAACTTCTTTGTATTTATTCCATTTGAATATTTTTACTTTTGAAAACCTATGTCTATGTTTAGCTTACGATGTATTGCCCTAAATCGACTAATGCACCTCCCTCAACTTAGCAGTCCTACTTGTTGAGTCAAAGCTAAATCCAATTGAGACAGTGAGTTTGGACTGAAATACAATTGAGACACGAGTTTATTTAATTGAGACACCTTTAAATAATACTTAAATTCAATCAAAACCTGGGGACTGCTAAATAGAGGTATACAGTCCCACTTTTGAGTCATAAGCTTTTATTTGCTCTGTGAATGTGCATACGTTTCCTGGAGATGAGCCACTCCTTTAAAATCTTTATGAGTCAGCGACGAATTTAAAACTTACTTTTAAATTTGCAATTTTTGTTTTGGAACGATAAATGTTTACTAGCTAAGGTCTGGCTCGATGTTACTGAGGTGGACGGGGCACCCAAAACCATAGGTGCAGTGCAAGCATAGGTGTAGTGTAACGGAGATTTGGGCAGTGGCGGCGCCAGGGGGGGGGGGGGTGGGGCGGCCCCGCCCCCCCCCCCCTTTGGGCCTCAAAATGGGCCAAAAATCTGGTATTTTTAGGGTAAATAAATTTTGCAAAATTTTTCAAAAATGTCCAAAATTTTGGCCTAACGTGCTCACTATTGCGTGAAATACACGTTTTCAAAAGTTTTATGGACTTTCTGACCCAATTTTGGAGTTAGAATCATGCTGGCAATCAGGTTTTCGAGTTTAAAGGCCCTGCCTAATGTTAAAATTAGTTAATGGTTGCATGTTTTTGGGCATTAGCAATGGCTGAAAATGCGATTTTAGGCATAAAAATTGAAAAATTTTTTGGGGGAGGTCTAAAAAGGGGGCCCGCCCCCAAAATTTGGGGGGGAGGGGGCCTCCCCCAACCCAAATCCCCGTTACACCTATGGCTGGGGGGGGGCTACTCCCCCCGCGCCCGCCTTAACTATGCTCTCAACACCCTGCCAGAACTTTGGGGGGTACGTAGGGGGGAGGAGGGGGTAATGGCCAACAATTGGGTATTTGTACTTTGTAGGGTAAATCTTGAAATATTTTTAAAAGTGTCCAGATTTTAACTGTATTATGGGCTTTCTAACACTTTATTGACCTTATTTTGGTCTTGGAAACATGTTGGCAGTCAAGCTTTCAAGTTTAAAAACACTGTCTAATGTCAAAATGACTTCATAGCTCAATGCTTATTTGCATTAGAAACGGCTGAAAATGGCGATTTTTGGCGCAAAAAAGTTTTTTGGAGAGGGTTGGGGGTTCTCCATTGGCCCCCAAAAAAGTTGGGGGAGCCACGACCCCACCCCGAATCTCCCTTACCCCTATGGCTCCCATACTTAAGATTGACCTTATTTTTAACAGAAACCTGTTGCTACTGAAATTTTCCGGTTTATTAAAACCACTACATAACCAAACCACTAAAACGTTGATAGTTGAGACCTCCCACTTTTCGGTTCCCCCCCCACTCGGCGAGCTCCGCCACTTTTCTGGGGGTAGCCCAAAAGTGCCGCAAAATTATTTAAGTTTTTGTGGTCAAATCCATAGGCATAGGTGTGGCTGGGCAAAAAATCTGGGGGGGGGGGGGGGGTTCCGACGGCTGGTGGGGGGACCCCCCCTAAATTTTGGATTTTTTGCCAATTTTGACCACTTTTTGGCCAAAAATAGGGGGGGGGGTACCAAAAATGGGAAAATCTGGGGGGGGGGTCGCCAAAATTTGTCCTTTTTTGGTGGGGGGGCGCCCCCCCCCCCCCCCCCCCCCCTAACACATCTATGTCCATAGGTGTAACGGGGATTTGGGTTGGGGGGGCCCTCCCCCGAAATTTTGGGAGCGGGCACACTTTTTAGACCTCCCCCAAACCCCCCACCCCCCCCCCCCCCCCCAAACCGCCCCCAACATATTTTTCCTAATTTTATGTCAAAAATCGCATTTTCAGCCATTGCTAATGCGAAAAAACATCCAACCATTAACTAATTTTAACATTAGACAGGGGTTTTAAACTCGAAAACTTGGTTGCCAACATGTTTCTAACTACAAAATAAGGTGAGTATTGAGTCAGAAAGTCCATTAAACTGTTGAAAACGTGTATTTCACGCACTAATGAACACTTTAAGCCAAAAATTTGAACATTTTTGAAAAATTTTGCAAAATTTACCCTAAAAATACCCGATTTTTGGCCAATTTTTCGCGCCTTCGACGCGACTACCCCCCCCCCCCCCCAGTTGGGGGGGGGGGCCGGGGGCCCCCAAAAATTTTTGGGGGTGGTTTGGAAAAACGGCTGGGGGGGGTTACCCCCCCCAAACCTCCCCCCAATTACACCTATGGTCAAATCTTCAAAAATTTTCAGAATTTTTAGCTAATTTGTGGACTTATAAGTTAGTCTTAGGCTTAAAAACAGCGATGTTTTTGTGTTTTTACCTAAAAAACTGCTAAGTTTTCGCTAAACATTTTGGATTTATACCTTGGACTCCCCCCCCACTTTTCGGAAGCCCCCCCACTTTCAAAACCCTAAAACAATGCCCGTACACATGTGTTATATAACATTATTGTGTATATACTCTTTACTGTTACTCTATACAATTCTAGCTACATAATTCCTCAATGATTGCATGTACTTTTCCTTGGATTAGCTCAAATTGGATTTGATTATTTGAGCTTATCCAAAATGACGTACATGGAAATGAATCCAGTCCACATTAGTCTTTTGTACGTGTATATACGTATATAATTGGTTGGATATAGAAAATTCGGAAGTGTCAACATTTGGGTATGTGATTTTGTTTATTTTTTAATTATTTACATAGTTTACTTTAAAAATTTGGTTTTTTCTCTGTAAAGAAAAGGTATATAAAGTGGCCCATCCCGGCAAGAACTCCAACCTACGGAAGGTTAGAGGGTGGTGGTGCTAATCGCCGGATTCGCACCCAGGAGTAACAAACAATTGACTACATCTGTGGAAAGGGAGTCAGTCCTTTATCAGGCATTACTCCAGAAGACAGACTTCTGTAACCTTATAGCCTTAGATTTTCCAGTTGTCGCTTAATATAAAAGTTACCGCCAAAATCGAAAATTAGGGTGTTTATTTCCCGCCGCGCTATACACTTATCTGCTGCCAGGGGCGCCGCGCAACCAGGGTCTTTTGGCAGGGGCATCTGAGGCCAAACACAAATTGTCAGTGTTTTTACAAAGCGTCTTTCGAAACAAAAACCTACGGCTGAGTTGGCTGCCTTTCATGCAAGTAGATAATGTGCAAACCAATCAAAGCATACCAAACTAACTGATACCGTACCAAACTGGGTATAGACAAGCGGGAAAAAACCCACTTTTTCTTTCTTGGACCAGAACTTTCGACTGGTTTGGGCTAGCACGACTTTGATACTATATTTAATTAGGGTTTGCCCTAAGCTTTCGAATGAGCTACAGTTTGTCTCTCTAGGTCCTGTCGTTATGCAGAAATTAAAGTTTTCCGTGTTAGGAAAAAACCCAATGCGGGAAAAACCCATCGTCGGGAAAACAACCCACCCGGATTTTTGCTGGAAGCGTGCCAGAACAATTTTGACGGTGCCGTCAATAAGCAGTCTATAGTGTAGAAAACGCGCTTTTCTTGTATTTAGAGCCAAACTAGGCCCATTTTACTGCAAAAATAAGCATTTTGGTCAAGATTGAAATTTTGGCTTGAAAGGGCGCCATGTCCGATTTCGACCCCCTGGAGCACCCACAACAGAACGAACCCAGGTAAAACCTATACCAGTTTAATCTATAGGCTCTATTAAACAAATGTATGTATTAGTTTGACCTTTAGAAAAATATTTTGAAAAGTACAGGTTTTTGTAGGTTTTTCCCACTGATGTGTTTATTCCCGCCAACTCCAGGTCACACCCAGGTCGCACCGGAGGGATTAGAGCAGTGTGGCATATATCATCATGAAGCCCAACAGATGCCCTACACATACATACAATCCGTTTTGGTCTAGGTCTTTCCAGTAGTTCAGGGTGGTATATATGCTAATAAACATGGTATATATAAAACGTTATTCACATACCCAAGAGACGTTTGATCCTCCGAGTCCCAAAGTCGAATGGCAGCAATTGTGGAAGGAAGGATGGAAATATACCAGTGCGCTTTCCAACGATACTGATACGTATATATATAATCATAACTGCATGTTGCAATGTACGTATATTGGAGTTGCTTAATTAACCACTTAGACAAATTAAGCAAGCCCAATCAATCATACATGCAACCAATTATATAACACCTATGAATAAAATGGAACCAGGCAATTACGAGTTTCTGATAAATACGAAGACGCGTGCTGTACTTGTGGATGCGGATTTGTCCATATATAGCGAGCGATCGAGTATCCTGCAAATATACATATACAATTGTATATATATATATATATATATATATATATATAAACACACGAGTTTTAGCATTTCCACATTATATTTTGCGCATAATCTACGCTGGGGTTTTTCTTGGCAAAAATAAGTGGGGGTACGCCCCCCCCCACTAGTGGAGGGGGAATAAAATAGCCTCTTTTCCACATATGTATACTGCTATAACTAAGCTTAAAAGTGCTCAAAACTTAACTTTTAGCACCAAAAAGGACGATTTTTGACCATTTGAAAATTTTGACCTAAAATCATAAAAATTTGGCATTTCCGGGTACCTCACTGTGCGCGGGGGGAGCACAAAAAAGTGGGGAGTGAGACGAGTGGATGGAACCCTAAAAGTGGGGGGCGCCGCCCCCACCACCACCCCCCTCCCTCCAAAAAACCGAATTGGTTGTTAAAATCCAAAATTGGACCTGTATTGGGTCCTCCAGCAGTGAAATGTCACTTTTAAAGTTTTTAGCCTCTAGCTAGCGAGGTAAGCAAAATTGTCCGAATCTGACCGCATGGCATAGGAAGGATGACGCAGCGTTGCTCGATAGTGCCGTGTTATAGTCTCTAATTGTTCCCATGTTGACTTGTTACAAAAATTTTCAAAAAATTTGGGTGGGCTGTTCTTCCCAAACTAGGTTTTCCCCCCGCCACTTTTAGCAATGTGCCAGACTAACGGTGCAGCGGATCGGTCTAATTTTTGCTGTGTGCAAAGAGGAGCAGTTGCCATCGTTGCATTTATTTGCAAAACTTTTCTAGCCCAACACCGTCAAAAGTGGATCAAGTCACCCAGTGTCATTTTCAAAATGTCATAAAATGAGCAGGAGTGAACCAAATGATTGATCTTTGCATACATAGGTTAGAAAGAGTCGCGCTTTCTGCTGCTATGTTTTGGTGCTCATAGCTCTAATCCATGACCCAGGAGGCGGGTCGGTTTCCCCCAAAAGGGGGTGGGTTCCCCCGCAAAAAATGGGGTGGGTTTTTTCTTTCACCCCATGGCTATACCCGCCCCGAAACCCAACCCAAAGTTCTAGGAAAACTATGCCCATCACATGCCCACCAAATTTCCATAGTTTACCCCAACCAAAATTTCCTTTGAAACTGGTGCTTGAAATGATTGTCCCCCATGCTTTTCGAAAATTTTTTTACAACCTTGTCCGAATTTGTAGGAAATTTGAAGAATTTTTATGAAAAATCAGTAATTTGACCTAGAAATAAAAATGTGTCAAAAATTCTGAAGCCTTTTGAGAAATATATACGTACGTACGTACAATAGAAACTGCTGAAATTTCCGAAAATTTTGGGTTTAAAAATAACGTCCGCCAGATTTTAGGGTCGTCCCTAAAAAGAAATTTTGGTTGGGGGTGGATAACTTTTGGAAAATTGGTGGTCGACCCCCGAAATGTGATGGGGGCATAGGTGTACCACCTGTTTGGGTTGGAGGGGGGAGTAAAGTGGTTTGAAAATTTTTACGAGGAAGGGTCGCCAATTTGGGGGGCGGGCCGCGGGGTAGCCAAAATTTTTTAAAATGGGGGTCGTGGTCATGTCCATTTGAGAGTGGGGAAGGAGGGGTCCACTCTCCCCCCCCCCACCATAACACATCTTTGCCCACGCCCCACATCTTTTTTAAGATTTAAAACGAACTCGCTAATTCCCCGTCCTCTAAACGGCGAGCCAAACCATAGCTACAAAAAAAAGACCGTCCAAACAATTAATATTTTTAGTTGTTTCAGGAATATATAATAACTACTGTTATTTATAAGGTTATTAGTATGTGTCTCATTTATTACTATTGATACCTCAAATACTGGTTAAATTTAAAGGCGTGACTCAAAAGTGGGACTGCACACCTCAACTTAGCAGTCCCACAAATGTTTTAGACTTTGCGAATTATGCTGTCTCAATTAAAATGACTCTTGTCTCATTTAATCCTCAGTACAAACTAACTGTCTCAATTAGTTTTAGCACTGACTCAAAAAGTAGGGCTGCTAAGTTGAGGGAGGTGACTAATGCAGTTGGCACTGAAGATTATATTGACTGAAGATTATAGTGACCGTGTAGCCGAATGGTTAAGGCGCCGGACTTCGGATCCAAAGGTTCGAGGTTCGATTCCCGCCTTAGCCATAATGACGTTACATTGTTTCCTTGAGCAAGAAACTTAGGTCACTGCTCCGCCGGTCGGATGAGACGTTAAATTGGTGGGCCCGTGTGCTGCCTTGCTGGGGGTAGCGCACGCTAAAGAACCCTTAATCCACTTATCGTCAAGAGTAGGGCGCGGAGTTCCCGGTGGAAGGTACCCCCCTTGGGATATACCAGCACTTCTGCAATGTGGTCCGCCTACCTCCTGCGAGGGAGTGTTGGGTGCAAACGAGTCATGTACTCAAAATGGATCACACAACTTTCCGGGTTTGTCTCTGATCCCACCCCATCTGCGCTTGGGGCTTGGAGTGTCGAAAGATGCTGTGCTCCTCTACCTTGCGTATGAGCAGTTAATGGATGTCTTACTACCGGAGCCGAAAGGCCAAGAAGGTGTCTGCTCCAGCTTCCCATTGTGGGACAGCATTCAGGCGACGAAGCGAGAGTCATACTAGCTATGACTGATGGGGAGAGACAAAGGTTAGCACCCTCATATAGCCTCTTGGCTGAGTAGCCCGGCAACAACAACAACAACAACAACAAGATTATATTGATTTGAACTTAACTTATGCAGAAAAGAAACTTCTGACAAAAACTTGGTGCGGTACCTTGGATGAAATGACAAAATTTGCCCACTTCGTATACCAAGAAGCATTTCAACATGACAGTTCGATGATAAATCTATTTCCTGGTTTAAAGGATATTGATACTACTAAATTGGATAAGTCGAAGATTGGATCTGCTTTGTCCAAAAATCCCCATTTTATAACGATGTCAGTAAAACCAATTCAAGCTTTGGATAAATTGATTCGCAACATTGATGATGTCAACGGAATTCGAAAGAAGACAGCCATTGAAATAGGTAACCAGATGTAAGGAATTGCCAGTTCAATGTCATAAACGCACATAGAAATTTTGCACAATTTTCATGTGTCTTTTATGTGAGGTATATAAGCTATTTGCGGTAAACTTACAACAACTTTACCCATGATGAAAATGAAGAAATAAGTTGAGTACCGACAAATGTTTCATTTCTCCTTGGCAATGTCTACTTTATTTGATGGGATAAGTTCGTAAATGGTGTTTTATTATTTTAATTAGTATTGCAACTAGGCAAAGCAAAAATAAATTGAAGGATGGACTTCGCCATGAACCTGGCTCAAGCTGGTGATATAGTAGCCTTCGGGGGTTGGGTGTTAAGTTTCTTCAAGATCGTTCCAGTTTGAAGCGCGCCTTCTCCACTTGATTTTAAATCTCTTTTCAGGCAAGCGTCAATTCGTTCTTACTTGCCCATAAAAGGATCACGTAGTCATTTGTATTGGGATGTATTTGAAATGGCCATCATACAAGCAGTGGCAAAACTTATTTTGGAAAAGTATGAAACAGAAACTCGCGTTTCTACTACTGACCAGAATGCTATGAAGGCTTGGGTGAAGTTCATTCATTGGACAGTTACAACTGTTAGATTAGCTGCAACAGATTAGAAAAAGCGTCCAATCAGAGGAACTACTAATCTCCCAAGGCCAAAGTAACATACTTTTTATGAGAAAATTTTGTTTGAGTATATTTGCTTAATAAACATAAGTGCTATAGTTTTTATTCATAGATTTGTCAAGTACCTGAGCAAAACAAATGTGGTGCTTTGTAAACTTCCAGTGTTGTTGCACCATGAAGCATACTACTATATGAAACCTTGTGCTGCGGTGGATTATTTTCTTTCAAATAGCTTGCTTGTGCTTCATGTAGTACTTTCGTCTGTACATTTCTGGAAACATCAGGTTCCCACCACACCAAAATGTACCCGTATCGTAGTCCAATTATGTACCATGGTACGGGAACGTGCACTTCCAGCAAGATTCTACTTTAAAATCAATCATCCATGACTGAAGATTCTACGAGCCTCTCATAAGCGAGTACACCTAATCTCTCCACCACCACCACCACCACCACCACCACCAATGTGGTCAGCTGCGTACAACAGCTCTATACATTGGGCTCTCAGGATCCTCTGTTACAGTACGCAACGAAATGCGCCAAAGCGCATGAATGCAATGCAACATCTCACAGTAATTACCATGTAGCCAAGCACCAGTGTGTCATATCTAATTAGAAATCTATCTAATCGAAAAACTAAAAAGACATGTACATACTAAACATCTTTTTACTTGATTTCCCTGATTCTCCTCCCCATAGAAACGCAAATAAACCACAGAACTATCAAACATCAAAGGAAAGGTCACAAGACGAAATCGCAAAAGAGCATTTGTTGATGTCATGCGTTAATAGCCCATCCTGCGAAAAGCCTAAATATTTGAAGTTTGTGACACTCTAGTCAATTCGCAGTCTATTTGGCTGTTTGGGAGCATTGGGGGCATCAGCAAACCAAAAACTATTCTCGCTTTCGGATAACTGATCTCAAGGCCGAAGGCCGCACATACGTCAGCACGCTAAATAGACAAATTTGGTAAAGCAGATTTAGAAAGCGAAAGCGGTAACGGTCGTCTGCGTTACTGATTATTCGTAGCAGAAAGGATTGGTGCAGTGCCCGCTTAGCTTCTGGTTGAACGAAGAATTTAAGAAATCTGTCATTTGGTTTTAAAGTTGGAACCTTCTTCAACAGCAGCACTACAACAATTTGAACACGTCTACGCAAACACATAGCAATTTGAAAGTTATTGAAATTTGAATTCAAGCTGTTTGTATGCATATAAAGCAGTCATAGAATCCTTGACAGTCTGACGCAGTGACGAAATTGTAAAGTCAACTGAAAGCAAAATTTGCATTAATAGTTCCCACAGAGGACTAAGCCAATTGAGCAAAGATTCATCTTGGCCATTTACCGATTTCCGAAACATTTATTGAAAATTTATCAAATTCTAAGGCTTTGTTTGGCCAGCTTTCTTGTTACGTAAAAAGAAAGCTATGTGGAAAGACAATTGGTTAGTCTATCAAACAGTTGGGCAGCTTGATCCACTTTAGACACTTCTCAACTTTATGCAAACAAGAGCGGCACAATGAGTACTCATGTGAAAAAGTTTATCACTGAAAGCTTGCAATGCTTTCTTCATATTATGCTGTGAAATTAAAACTGCCTTGTCTCCGAATTTCAATTTATGCCAGTATTTCATGGACTTTATTATCAGCTCTATTATTATTTTGTGGTTATATATGTTTGCTGACAATAGCTTGGGTATGAAATCAGTACAATTTTGAATATTAGATTAATTTTACGCGTCTTACAAAGCTATTTAAATTTGAATTCTATCAGTATTGTAACATTACAAGTATTATATTGCCATATGGGAAGCTAGTCTTCAATCAGACTACGCCGACTAAATCACAAATATTAATATAATTGATCTATAAATTATCTATTATAGTTGCAAGCTAAGATACATAATTGAGTATGGCAGGAGTAGACCGAGGGAGCATACGTACCCTCATTTCGAATGGGCACCAAATTGCGAGGAAATTTTGCTCTCACTAGGGAAAATTGTCACGGACATTTATTATAAGTAAACTATGTTAAGAATTCGAAATAAAATCGGTTGAATTCCTAACGTTTTCAGAATAACTGCGAAAGCCACTAAATGATGTTTGTTTATTTCACCATTTCCTTAGCGGTCTAGGAATTTCATAGAATCCCATGTCACTTCCGGGGGAAATTGTGAACCTTTGATTTAGCCATATTTTAGAATTTAGCTAAATTTACATCTATTGTTTGGGCGCAAGTGTTTAAGCATATTTAATTGTATTTTTCCTGCTGCGCCTCAGCGCAGCAGGTCTCTTATATTTGCTTAGCCCGGGCCCTAACACGCAGTCTTCTGTGTAATAAAGATGCTTTTATGCATAAATACGTGTGAGCGAGCAGTGGTTTAAGATAGGGCTTCCATGATCTGTGTGTAAAATCTTGTTTTCCTTTTCAAAGACCTTCTGTTTCTAATTTATGCAATAATTACGCATACATGCTTTTGAACTTTGAAGTAATGGTAGTTAGAAAACCGGAAACATTTTG